>JBAMIG010000013.1:5844251-5856312 GCA_037177335.1 Kiunga ballochi | reverse complement strand
TACTTACGTCGCTTAGGTTAAAAGCATTAACTCTGGACTGAATGAAGAAGGGATAATCTGGAGGTAGGCTGCACTTAAACTTCGTTTCTTCATACTTTGCCTTGTAGTTTAACTGCAAAAAAAACATAATTTAATTTAGATTATTTAGGTAACGTGTTGTTTTATTTTCTCACAATGGAGGGCAGCAGTGCATTGGCTGGGAATCCTGTCTGATCCATCCTCTGCTAGCCCTCACTGATCACAGGGTTTATTCTGGGCCAACTGCATGCTTGTTTCTATTTATACCACAGAGAAATGGTTCTCCAGTTTCCATGGAGCCCATAGAAAGACAGCTGGGCTGCACGGACGATTGGGCACATTTACCAGTGATCTGCATTTCTAGGAGAATTTGATCGAGAAGATTAATTGATGATTGTAGCAAATTCAGTCAACAAATGGCCAAAGCGAAATAGAAGCAGATTAAAATCACCGTCACAACAAACATCTAACAAACACATTGTGTGGGGTATTATTACATCATATTACAAGGCAGTCTGAGTTGTAGCGTACCAGTTTAAATTACAATGCATGTCAAAGTGGTCCAAGTAATGATACATACGTCACTTAGCTGTTTGGCGTTGATTTGGGCTTGAACGAGGACTGGTGAGTCTGTGACTTGTGTGAATTTCACAGTGCCTGGATGATGCCGGTAAACTTTCTAAAAAACATCAAACGCAAGAAAAAAAGAGTGTCACACATAGATAAAAATGCAAAAATAACACCAGATCCTTCAGCATGAAGACTTTTTCATTGAATATAGCGGCTTACATCTTTACACTGCTGAAGCTTCTTTGTTGCTTCATATTCAGGTGTCATTGTTTGAGGAAAGAAACATCTGGTTTTAATGTCTTCGTAATCTGCTTTATACATTTGCTGTGAAAAAAAGAGTAAGTTTAGATGAATAAATGATAAAATATTAAGAAATAATACTAAATTACAGGAAATGACGGTGTGTTGGGATTTACCTGACTCTTCATTTCCTCAACTTTCTGGCAGTGAAGCATATAGAGGTCTTCATAGCTGCCAACATAATGGCCCTTCACCTCATTTTCATACTTGTCTTTGTAATGTGCCTAAAAATATCAAAATGAAAATGCCTGTATTCATAAAAACAAAGAATAGTGAGCGTTTCATAATGAGAACCTGTGAGTTTTCTTACATCAGTAAACTTTTTGAGTACTGAATCCATCCTAAACTTTGGCGTGTCGCAGTAGTTGATGCTGAAACCTCTGGATTTCTCATAGCTGGCTTTATACACTTTCTGCAAAGAAGGGCAGAAGAAGAAAAGCAGCATAAACAAATACCATCACTAATTTAACTTTAAGAAACTCTTATATAGCTCAGTTATTCTTAATTGAAAAAACTTTGCAATAATATTTTCTATAAAATGTAAAGCGACACCCACATCGCTGAGGATGGTGCCAGCGTATCTGAGCTGCCTCAGGAGTGGATTCTCTGTGGCAGGGAGCGTATTGTAGTCGCACTGCGCTTTGGATTTCTCATATTCCTTCTTGTATTGGACCTGAACACAGAAAAAAGATCAGCATCAGTAAAAGAAAGGTGGATGATGTTTGTTCTCACCGCTAAGGAGTGAAAGAAAAAATGCATCTATGTCATTTTAAGCGTGTTTGTCTTGTGTGTGGATGTGTGGGTGGATATGAGGGAACAGAAAAACCTCTTGAAAGAGCTTCATACACTCTTACTGTGTACTCCTGACACTATACGGTGAATCCTTGCTGCAGCAGTGATGCAGCATGTGCATAAAGCAGTGTACTCTTTCTGCTCTCTGAGACATGATCCTTCACTACAATGTGTCTTGCACATGACGCAGGTCGCCCAAAGGCTCTGATACCTTTTGTGTTTTTGAGCATTAGTGTGCTTACCTCACTAGCAGCAATACGAGCCTTCTTGTTTGTGCTGTAAACGGGCGTGTCCGTTTGCATGAAATAAATTTGGTCTTTCGAATCCTCATAGTGTTGAGTGTATTTTCTCTGAAAGGAAAACAAAAGAAAGCAATGAGCAACATGTAACAATAGAGATCTGAAAATGTGCTTGCCGGTAGTCGGCTCTCACATCGCTGAGGTTATCCATTGCCATCCTGGCGATTGCGACATCAAAGTAGGGTGTCTCACACCACTGACCCTTCACATTTTTATTGTAATCTTCCTTGTATTTAAGCTGTAGCAAATAAAGAAGAGAAAATGTTAGTCTTTTCTTTATAAACATGACAGCTTATCAATATTGATCATGATCATCAACACAGCTTTGGAATTTGTAGAGTTTGAGTGAACCTTCTGTTAACCTGTCCCTTCCTGCTCAGTTAATGTCACACAGCAGGGGGTCAGGTCCCAGGTTAGTTAGTGTCTAAGGGTACTGTTTTTTATAAGTGTATTCAAAATACATCAATAGGGAAATTTGTTTCAAGTCATAACAATTTCCTAAAGAGCACACATGAAATAAAATGTCTATAGGGAAAATTGTTAATGAATGCTGCACTTAAAGCCTTTTATTGTGCTTTTATGAATAAGCGAAGTGTAAATGTACAAAGAGGGAATATATGATAATAATATATTATATATATATATTAATATTATAATAATATTATAATGCTTTTAGTAAATAAAGTGAACTTTTTGGCTACTGCATCCTGAAAGCAGGATTTTTTTTAATGGGTTGGATTTATGAGTTGTGTTTGTGTGTGCTCACATCACTGCGTTGATGGGCCACTTTCTTGGCCAGCTCCACTTCAGGAGGATCCGCCACAGATGTGAACTTGGCTTTACGCTCATCGTGACCCTTTTTATAGTGAATCTGTAAGATGAAAACAGATTAAAATCATTCGTCCTAAACACACCATCTGACTGATTTATCTGCTTTTTAGAAAGGCAAATAACAGTGAGCACAAGAGGAGAGAAAGAGAAAAGGTTCATTTTTAAAGTTAAATGGAATAACTATTGATGCATTTGTTTCAACACAAACAAAGAGACTGAAATAAATGCATAAAATGTTTGTTTATAAAGGGACTGGTATGGGAAAGCAATCCACCATAAGTAGCTCCAAAAAAAACAGCACTCTGAGGCCTAAAGCTGAACTGTGATTATAGGGTGATTTAGCACGCTAACATGCTATATTACATGTAGAGCTGTGCATTATAGTCAGATCTTCTTTACACACATTACACTGTAGAGATTTGTTTTCATTTAAAACCATAAAAACAGATAAACTTGTGCATTTAGCTTATAAACCTAGTCTCTTAACCTCACACTTGTTTACACATATATATCAAGTTTATCATTTTAAATAAACTGAACTCGATCTTAATTATATCATAATGTAAAATATTATAAGCAAAAAGCTCGTAGGGCAAAGTTTGCTTTAATAAAATGGACATATTCTTAAATCATAAGTCATACTGTGATGTCACATTGCCCAACATGGAGTCTCACTTACATTAAAAAACTGATTGTTGGTACTCGAAACATTTTTATTTAACTGATAAATGAGTATTGCTAATGTTTTTAGCTTACATCACTGAGGACCTCCTGAGCCTTGGCCACCCTGCGCAGCTCAGGGCTGTCACTGTAAGGGTAGTACATGATCTTCTCTTCATCCCAGACCTCAGTGTAAAGTTTCTGTTAAGAAAAGATGCAAAACGTACTTCCTGAGTGACAAGTGTTGCTATTTATATTAAAATTATAGATGTTTTATAATAAAATTAAATGTATAAATGGAGCACTGAGCCTACTTTGCTGTAATTAGCAGCATTCTTCACAGCCAGAACCAGCTCAGGAGCATCAGGAGGAAGCAGGTACTTGTCTTTAGTCTCATCCCATTTCTGTCTGTACAGAACCTACAAGAGATTAACATTAAAGGTAAATCTCCTGATTTATAGATCAGGTAATTGATTTCCAAATGCTTCCATATGAATATAAGCTGAAGTAATTTACCTTGCTGATCAGCTCTGACACATGCTTGACATGAGCAACCTCTCTTGCTTCACCATTGTACAAGCTTGTTGTTCGGACCTTGTTTCCCTCCATGCGGTATTTAACCTGTTGGTAATATGTTTCATTTAACATAACCCTTACTTACAGTAAGATTTCTAATCATAATCTAGGTATTTACAGCTCTCCTTCAAATTTAAGCCAGCAGACATTATTATCATCATTACCTCACTAAGTTGCTCCTGGGCCTTCCTGATGCGGAGGATTTCAGGGGTTTCAGTTGTGATAGCGGGTGGCGTCCCTCTGGACAAGTCATAAGCCTGACGGTACTTATTCTGCCATTGACAACAGCATAATTCAAAGTTACACACAAGTTAATTGGAGAACAGGAAGTCCTATTTAGCGTATTTTACATATAAAGTTAAAATGAACGTCATTTCTTACGTGGCTGTACTGCTCCAGCATCTTCTGGCTGTGGGCCAGGTATGGAGTCATGAACTTGGAAGTATCAACCTTCACCTTCTTCCTAACTCTCCTGGTGGGCAAGCCAGACTGGAAGCGGACAGTGGAGACAGTCAACAAACCACTTAATAAATTGAAAAACTAATTACAGGAAACATAATGGAAGGAAACCACAAGGGTGAATTCCCTTCACAAAGCATGTTTTTGGCTAAATAAGAATCTACCATATTTAAAATGAAGCAAGCTTTTCACCAAGAATTACTCACCTTCAATAACTGCTGTGATGTGAGTTAATATTTAATATTTAATCAGCTCTAATTTATCCTACATGTAGGTCAGTAAATCAGAACAATGGACTAAAAAACACTGGCTCAATGAAAATGAAGGTTTCAGTCATTCACCTACAATATCTATGACTTAATTGTGCTTCATGCAAAAGCAAGCTCAGCGACACATAAACACATGGATTACAGTATCTAATCTATATTTGTGGAATGGCTGCTAAAGCTACAAAGACAAGAAGCAAAAAAAGGCATTAATTAGCTAAATATTAGCTGTTTTATCTTGTTGTAGATTTTCATGCTGGGTTTAAAAGGATAACTAATGAGCTTTGATGGCAGAATAAAAGGCATACAATGCTGAGAAAGCTAAAGAAACAATGTGCTAACACAGTAAATCATCCTTTTAGGCATGCAGACAAGGGACACTAGGGTATACTGCCCTGCTTGAACTGTTGTACCTTGGGAGGAGGTGGTTTACCTGAAGTAACTGAGTGTGTTGCTCAGTGTGAGTCGTCGTCATCTGCTCAACATATTACAAATATAGGACACACTCTGGGTTTTATGAACTTCCAAAAAGAGTTATGGGAGAAACAGCAGAGTATTTTTAGATTGAGGGTGATTTTTCTTCAGCTCTGGTGTTACCACCACTGACTCTTCCTCCATTAAATAACTGGTTACCAGTCTGCAGTGCAGCTGATTAGCAGCTGCTCCATAAAATGTATTCAATCAGTCCATGGAGTTCATGAAACCAGCTGAGTTTCCTGGTGAAACCCACAGTCGTGACTGCGCCATGATGTCATTGTGAAAGCAAACTGAGCAGAGGATTAGGATATATTAATATCTTCAGAGTTATGTGAAACAGCCGCTCAGAATCTTTGATCCTCAGACTAAATTTATAAGCACCAGATGACAATAATTCTATTTTTATTTGTCATTTCCATGCATCACGGCTACTGTTATCAGTTGCCACAGCAGCAAACAGACAAGCAGCTTAAAAGACTAGTTCACCCAAATAGAGAAGAATATGTTCCCATTTCTCTCCAGGAAAACTTAAATATACACATAGTTCTTGATTTTTGCTCTCTATCCCTCAGAGTACAGGACGTGGGTGTGGTAATTTAATTTTTTTTTAATGTTGCAGAGGCTATAATGCGCTACAGCAAAAGTTGAGTTGTCTTCTGTTCCATTTACATCATTAAACAATAGTTTGCAGTTATCAAAAGGTGACATTATTATAAAAACTCTATAATTACTATTTTAATAAGGTGCTGCATTTATCAATTCTGATATGGGTTTGCCAAATCTTATTATAGTTTATATCTTATCTGTCAAACTCCAGACTATTTAGGCAACAAAGTGTTTAGATTTCCTTCAAAACATAAAAAACTGAATTTTAGGAGAAAAATAAACTTTAAGAAAATTTTTAAATGACTTTAAAAAACCACAATATTAGCAGGTGTGGTAAGATAAATGACATCACTGAAATTTTGTCAAAAGTACAACTAAAACCATCTATTCAGTTTATAGCGATCCAGTTTTTAATTACTAAAAACTTGCTTTTTTTTGTTAGAAAAACAGCGACCTTCTTCATCTCAAATACACTTCCTTCGTCTTAGGAAGTCGAACAATGATACGCTTGGAGACGCACAGAGGGGAATATTATGAACTTAGAGACTCCAGAAGCTTATTAAAACCCTTTAAGTCGTGCTAGCCAGAGCTGAGAGAAAGAACATCTCAATCACTTTAAACAACATTTGTAAGAGGCTTTAATACCCAAATCTATCAGACAGGAGAGAACCATAGGTGTAGATGAGCATGAATCTGCCTCTAGCTCTGTAAAGTTAGGCTTCAGGCTGCTGGAGTGTGATTTACAGCACAGTAGCTCGTCTCGTTTTCACTCCATCTCTTATTTCCTCTTTACTTCTCCCTCCCCTCCATCTCTCTATGTGCTGTAGAAGTCCATTTCTAAATGTGTCTGAATGCCAGACAGAACTTCACACTCCTCCCCTTACTGACAAAGAAGTTAAGTAACTTTTAAGTTAAAAGGAATCAAATGACTCAGGATCACTAATGTTTATGGGTGAAAATAAGCTAATAGGGCTAAGCTAATAGCTAATAATAATATACTGTATGTGTCACCCAAACAGCACTATGTTTTTCCCCATTCTGTAGAATAGATAACAAGCCGTCTTACTGTCTATCAATGCAACTTTTCTCCACAGTATAGATGAAAGCACTAGTGAAATCAGAGTGTATTGATTTGACATCTATCCATCAGTCCCACCTCCCAAAAGGATTTGCATCTTTGCAGTAAAGATGGCAAATCTACTTTAAACTGTTGATATGTTATATGGGAGTTAAATGGTTAGAAATAAGAAAAACAAAGAGCTTTAACATAGTGAAGAACAACCATTCAGGCTCCCCTATAAGATATCATCAGTATGAACAAATACAAGGCTAACTTTAAGCATATTTCACCAGGAAATATGGGTTTAAATGTTAGCCTTCTGCTTTCACTCTTCCATCAGACACTGCCACGGAGATCTTAAAACAAACGTTTCACACACAAAACAGATCCAAAACAAGACATGAATATCCTAAAATAATTATATCAGTCAAGCAATATAGAGAAAATAGGATTGTAGAGTCACTAAAAAAAGAATTTGTACATGTTTACACCAGAATGCATGTAATACAAGCTTCATGCTAACTGAACTGTAGGAAGGATTTTATCTTTCTACATGGCTGGTGTGGGTAATTATGCAATATGTGTTAAATGATAAAGGTCTCTTAGCTTAGCCGTCTGCATAAAAAGGCAAAATATCTATTGTTAAACAATCCCATTGAAATATAATTACATTTTTGTTCTTAATTATAACAACAAGAGGACTTAAAACTGATTAGATAGTTGAAAATAGATATATCAGCAGACATGGAAGGCCAATTTCATGAGCTGCAAACCTCTTAACTTAACTATTCAGCGTGTAGTTAAGTCTTCTGGTAGACCTGCAGTTTCAGTAAATACATTTGTTAATTTTTCTAAGTCATATCCAGACAAGTGAGAAGACATCTGCTTACCCCATCCACGGCCTCCTCCTCCTCCTCCTCCTCCTCAAAATCATCATAGTCTTCTGCAGTGTCTGCCATTTTGGCACAGCTTTAAAAGCTCTACACAAAACAGAGATCACATTTTCAGGCATCCTTCATTCCAACACCAAATGAGCATTACTCAGCTTCATCCGCTGAGGAGCATATCTAATGGAGGCAAAAGAGCTCTGAATGTTCTTTTTTAATCACCAACATCAAAATGATTTCAAACAGCATAAACTGAGACTTAGGCAAAACATCACAGAACAACTCCAACAGCTATTTATGGATCCTTCCAACCATCAGCTCATTACCTTATTTAAATCAAATGAGAACATTTTAATCCACAGGGAAATAAAATGCAACACCAGCTATTTAATGTTTAACCAATATGCTCGCCATACCAGCAAAAAGATTCCTGCAGTATTTCCTGACTTTAGGGAAGCTTCACTTGCCATCCACTAGGGTCTGAATCTGACTTCAGGTCTGTGGTTTGCCCCAACCCTGAACACAATGATAACATGCGTGCAACGTCACACAAATGTCAATATTAATAACAATAACGTGTAATAATAAAAACAGAAAATTTTTAATTAAGAAGCAGAGTGCATTATAACGGTCCCTGACATTGAGTGTAAGACAGACACCCCCCCATCCCCACCCCCCCATGCCATGATACAGCTAAGCAAACTGAAGTTTGGCGACAGCTGCCCAACAGAGCTCCTGCTATTTGACATGTAAGCCAATGCCACAGCCTGATTGGTTGACTCTGTTTAGCAAATGGAGGTGCAATGCCTTCTGTGGCTGCAGGTTAAATATAGGATGGCATACTAGCTACCTTTTTTAGCACCCGATTCCCTTTTTTCATTTAAATAAAAGTTAATCCCTTAATGACAAAAAAAAAAAAACTGACAGAGGGAAGAAATAAGTCAGATAGAAGCTGAAATCCAAATGCAAAAACTGTGGCTGATATTTCAGGTACATCCAAAGCCAAGTCTGGTCTGCTTCAACTTTGCTCATGAAGTTCAGGATTGCTTGGTTATTCCTTTAATATGCAAAAGAGCATCCAAACTCCTTATTCCTCTGTCAGCGACTCCCAGGTCCAGATGGCAGCAGAGGATGGAGACTAAGGATGTCCGAGCAGACGGAAAGCCATGCAGGATGTAGAAAAACATGGGTATTTGAGGGGTTTTATCCTTTCCTTTGCTTACCAGTTATCTTTAAGTTTAATGGTCTCCCAAGCCGCCAAAGCTTCCCCAGCCTCCCTCCAGAGAAACGCTGGGCAACAGCACACAGCTGCACTTTCTAGCCAGGTTATCATGTGGTTGACGCAGCCAATCAGAAGCCAGTGTTCTCAGGTTTCAGCATCTAAATATACCTAAGTGATCATTTCAGATGGGAGCACCTGTTGAGCCTAACACATCCGTGGGACAGTTATGAGGAAGGCCGTGGAGTGTGAGGTCTTAGAAACACAAGATGAAAACAATCAATACCACCCAGTGCAAATGTCTTTATGGAGATGTTGTTGACATGAGGAACGTTTGGGCTTTTTTTTTCCAAAAAGGAAAAAATCCTGTCAGTAGCTAAACAAGTATGAATCTGCATGGAGCCAGCTGGCTTCAGGGCCAGAGTGGTTCTGTAGGTGGTCCCTCAGCTGACCCTGAGCCGACCGCATCACGTCAAGAATCAGGTCAACAAACTAAAGAGCCTGTGAAACATAACTAAATGGAAATGCATCCCCCACACAGATAAGGCTCACATTGTATCAGATTTTCTGTGTATTCCTGCTTCAAATGAAATGGATCTAACAGCGCATCAGATTCTGAACAATCTCATCAATTTCAGTAAGTTCTGTTGGAGCAAGGACACATGGAAAACCTCCGGGATTGGCGATCAAAGTGAGAACACCTCGCTTTTCAGTTTAAACACCTGCATTTTAGTAGAATGAATGAATGTATGACAGTAAGCGTACAGGAATACCTGCACCTGTGCGTTACCTTATGATGGACTGTGATCAATCCAGGACACACCTAGCCTCATGCTAATGGATGAATAAAGGATTTACCAACACATTTTAATGAAGTAAAGACACTGCTAGGCAACAATATATGAACTACTCATTAGATAAATACCTCACAGAACAACTGCTCATTTTTACATGTTCTGGTTGATTAGCCAGTAATTTGTTTTATGTGCTTATAAAGCTTTTTGATTAAATAAATGTACTTTTTAATGTGTGCTTATAAAGCTTTATGATTAAATAAATGTACTTTATAAAGCTGTATGCAGTTGCAGGATGCATATCTGTTTTACTCTCACTTTTTGTACCAGAAACAGAGTAGGTGCAACCTGGGAAAAGAGATGGACAGCAGCAGCTGAATGTCTCTCTCCCCTCTTAAAAGTTGTAATGACGCTCCGTTCCATCATGGACCATGTGATCCGGTCATATTAAAACATCCCTGGAGGTCTGACCTGACCTGTAAAACTATAAAAGAAGTCACATTTGAACATTTTAGTTGGTCTAAGCTACTATTCATCATATCAGTTTATTTATTTAATTTATCTTGATGCAATTTTTTCCCCTATTTATAGTCCAACAATGCATATCAAGATCCAAGGTTAATATCTGTTAAGGCAAAAGTTTAATTTTACAGTTTTGGAACATTTTGATTGTGAAATATTTGTTCATGTTGAAATTTTTTAAAAATGCCTTCAAATTAAAATTGTTGATCACAAATGTTAATTCAATGATTCTTACCATTCAAGCAATGACAGTGAGAGATGCTTATAAAGTACACAATGCTTAGTCACTGGTAAAAATGACTGATGAGCAGTGAGACCAGAACACAACAGCTGCAGCAAAGACAACATATAAACACAGCCAAGCACCAGTCTTAGCCCATCCACATGTAAAAAACCCACTGAGGTAAGACGCCTAAAATTAAACTAATTATTCAACCACAGAGCAACTTTAGAACAGGATAAGCTGTTGTTAATCAGATGCGCAGCTGACACGGACCTTTTTCCTGTTTGGGATCATTGATGCAAAACAAAACAGGATTAGTTTGAAACGTTTCCTCTTTCCGCTCCTCGTCCTTCTTGTGTTTAGATTATCAGTATCTTTATTTCAAGAAAGAGTTTGAATTCTTTTACAGACAAAGCGTCATCCACTCCTCTTGCACCCTGAGCCCATTTAGCTCCAGACTGAATACTTTTAGGAACATGATCTCTACAAACACAAGAGTGTTTGAATACTTTTGCTGTCATATTAAAAGGAACCCTTGTGAGAATTGACTAACCGTGTTATGCTCCTGGTGAAGAAAAAAGCCCAAATTCTGGGCTTTCGGGGATCTAAGGATGTACACAGTACTGATTATAGAGTTAGAAGCAAAAACAAAGAAGAAAAACTCTGATTTGTCAATGAGGATCTGGTGTGGTTCATCCCACTCTTGTCAAGTCTGAGTTTTGATGGCCTGCTAAGCCATCCTGGATTGATTGTAGATCTTATTTCAATTTATTAAATAATACATGTAATATTGCAGCATAATTTATCCAGTATTTAATTCTTTTTTTAACAATAACCTACAGCAGACTGTCTCCCCAGACATATTTTTCTCTGACAGGTTTCAAAAACTTGTAGATCATCACTGAGTTGAAAGAGTTTAATCAGACCTACAGAGATCATGTGACAATTTAACCTTTTAACCAGCTTTCTAAGGTAACTGGGAGGTCCAAGTTGTAATTAAAGACATCATGGCAAAGAGTGAACGCTATAAACCTACTAAATTCCAGTCTTATTATTTTTTTCTAATATTTCATACAAGATAATTAAAACCATGAATTATATAATCAAATAAAGCTAAAATCCAGAATAAAAAGGGGAGAAAAGTTTGAAAATCAGCAGTGATGCACCACTATACCAAACTATGTGGATGTAAGCAGAAAAATGTGCAGATACTACAGAGCATGATAGCAATGTTTAAAAAAAACAAACACAGTTGGCATTTTCTCTGCTAGCAAAGCTGATTTTAGGCATAAAGGTGTCTCACAGCTGTGAACATAACGTCACCGAGTTGCATACAAGCAGTGTGGCAAAGGACCCGGGTTTCCATATGCATATTTCTGGTGACTATAATGTTTGAGACATAAGTTGAAATTTACAGAGTAAAATACTACAGGAACATCTCAGGAAATTAGAATATTATGAAAAAGCCACGCCGCATTGATGCAGTACTTCATGCAAAAGGA
>JBAMIG010000013.1:5821539-5832610 GCA_037177335.1 Kiunga ballochi | reverse complement strand
ATATAATATAATATAATATAATATAATATAATATAATATAATATAATATAATATAATATAATATAATGTAGATTAACCAAAATAGAAAAGTATTTCTTTGTTTGGAAAGAACAAACAAGAAAACAAAAAACAAAACAACTCAAATGTATTCACTCAACAGCATCAGAGTAATTTATTTCAATACAGCTGTAAATGACTGCACATAAACTCCTAATCATTGCATCATTCACTCACAGCAACAACATTAGCTACTGTATATGGCTGAAAATCTCCAGAATCCCTGTACACTGAGACCTCTAAGGCAGATGAAATGAAAACAATTGTATAATAAATTACAAGATACCATAACATTTTTCTAAGAGGTAATATTTTATTAATTCTTTATGAGCTGGCAGCATACACATAAATGAAAAAATACCAAAAACTGGTCTACATTTATGTGAAAGTAACATGAAAAAGAAAACATGACAAGACTCCATTATAGCAAATGCTTTTGGACATTTTCCAGTTATTCTGGAGTCCTTCAAAAAACCAACTGAAAAAAATCAGGTGCTACACAAAGCAAATGTTTCTTTTATAAAAACTTTAATAATAAATCAAAACTATATTTTCTATGGATGTGTTTGCAAGACTCTCTACTGTATAAACGGAATGTTATTCATTTAACTGAGTGAAACTTCATCTAAATGAAGTTTTTTTTTCCTTTTTAACTATTTTGAAAATATTTACATATGGAAGCCCTCAATATAAATGATCTTATAAATTCCTCTCGTGTCTATTCCAAATTATACTAGACTGAAGACAATACTTAACATATGAATTGGCATTTAAAAAGCATCCTGGATTGATCACCCAGTTCTTCCTTTCTTGATTAAATTGCATTTTTATGTAACAGCAATGTCCTACATTTCTTAATGCTTCAACATTACAAAGTCAAATTCCCATCAGATGGATAATAACATAAACTTTACACTTCTAGGTCTTGATGACCTCTCTTTCCTGAGGTTTGGAGCTTTGTAATATATTAATTTGTTTATTAATCTACATATGATTAATTAAAAAAAGAGGATTTAGATAAAACAAAGGGGTGGTACAATTAGCTACCAAATGAACCCCAAAGAGAATGTAAAAAAAAACTGGTTTTGTGGTTAACTTATCACAAGATTTATTAACACTCACACTGACAACGGTAGCACACAATTAAGAGTATTAGAGATGCATTATATTTGTATTCTAGCAGCTCCTGGGTATATTCCATTGAGTTCTGTGCAGATCATCACTGCAGGATACTGTCTAACACTGGTTTAATTCAGACAGTGACCTATAATTACAGCCCAACCTACATGCTACAATAACAGCTGAGATGGTGGGAAGGGTCAGAGTCAACATCCCACACTTTCACTTTCTGCTTTACTTCACTTACAAGCCCTTTCTGGGATATAAACCTCAGTAGTTTTAATAGAACTTATGTGGTCTGTTCTTGTGCTACTTTCAGATCCAGACACTTTTTTATGTCAGAGCAGGCAGGATTCTTTTTCAGGTCCATTTGGCTGGAGCCAAAGCCAAAGAGGATGTGAGGTACTACACAGAAAATAAAAGGTGGTTCCAGTTCAGTAGCTTTATGGTATCAGAGCTTCAACTGCTGCCTAGGCGCTTGTGGGCATGGTGGATGTCCAGATGAAGAAAAAAATGTATTAACAACAGGCCACAACTTAAACTCGGTGCCTGGAGTCCTGGCTGTAGCCTCCAGGCGATCCTCTGTTACGATGAGGTTTGTAAGAGTCCTGGTATGGGTCCTGGTAGTCTTCCTCCACCAGAGGAGAGTGATCCCTGCTGTGCTGTGAGTCTGAGGACAGACGGTTATGACTCTTCCGAGCCCGTTCGTTGTGATAGTTCTCGTCTGCTGGCATGAGGCTGTGGCGTTCAACAGGCGAAAGGTCTGCTGTGTGGTTGCTGTTTCGGTTTCTTTGGGCCTGTTTGAGAAGGAGAATACGCATACTATTAGCAGAATAAAAGCAAAACATTGCCAACACATCGATGATCAAATGTCCACAGCTGTCAGTTGAGGTTGTCATAATAAAGTCAAGTGCAAAAACGGACCCAGATTAAAATGTATCTAGAACTTTTTCCAAAAAGTCTGCATTTTAGAGAAAGCCATACTGATTTAGAGGCTTTTGTCTAAAAAAATGCAAACCTGTTTGCTTAGAGTGCTAAAACATAAGAGTTCAAACACATGTTCCAATGTTTTGTTGAATTAAAAACAGTAGGTTTGTGCATAGCACTAAATTAGACTGAAAATGTGAACGTTATTATACAAAAACTTTAGGCACTTTACATTAACGAAGAATATTTTCATTATTGTACAAACTCATATGATTTAACATGTGTTTACGCAACAAGTTAAGCTTTACAGTCATAAAAAAAACTAACAGGGACAAGACGAGCAATGAACCCTGGCAACTACGACACCCAGAAGCTTCAACATGCGGTTAAACGAAATGAGGATAACTGTCACAGTCTGAATGCGCAGAACTGGAGCAAGTTCCAGGAAACACCTGGAACAACCTGCCAAGTAGATCATGCAAAAACGTACATGTTTAAAAAAAACACTCTGATTCTACTTGTAATAAAACTCTACCCCGCTTCAGGCTCTAAGGTGGTCGTAAAGTCAATGCAGTTTCCTCATAAAAGGCAGGAAATAACAGAACAGGATCGAAGGTCAACAGCCACTGTAATCTATTTGTTCGTTATTATATGGTAAATACCAAAATACTGCTCTGTTGATACATTTCACAATCAGCCAGCAGTAGCTGAGGACACTTAAAGAATGAATGAGAATGACACAAATGAATTGTATTAGTGCACAAATTTAATCCTGACCCTGCTGGTGTCGGGATAATCGCTTTTGCAGCCACTGTGTTTAATGAGCATTCAGTACGGGAAATAGGTAATTATGCAGATGAGAAACAAATGTAGATTACAGTGAAATTAAAAACATTTGATCTTCATCAGAAAGAAAATTGCAAACATTTTGCAACTATTTTCTAAAAGAGTTGAAAAGTATTTACTATTTAAGATATTTCAACATCCTTTTGTCATGGTTTCTGGTCTGCCTCCCTGACTCATACCTTATTTGGGCATGCTTCCTGCTGACTCTAATTGCCTTCAATTAATACAATCAGTTTCACCTGTGATATTTCTCTCTTGAGGAGCATGTCACCCTCGGTTCTCTGCCGGATTGTCTGCTATTCTCCTGTTCCTGAACTGTTGTTTTTGGAGCTGATACTGAACCTGATCTGACTGGCTCTGAACCTAACCCTGCTCACTTCTCCAGGCCTTCCTGCAAACAAGTTTGCATCAAAGCCCCTCCTGTTTTGTAGCAGTTCAAACTATAATCCTTTCTCAGAGCACTGGGTTTCAAAATGTTTTCGATTACTTAGAAAATCTTCAGATTCTGATTAGATGCTTTTTTTTTTTCCAAATCCAGGAGGTTTATACATATAAAGGGAGGATTTATTTTGTCAGCAACTTATCGATATGAAATATAAAACATATAGATTCAGAATTTGGAGACTGAGCTTTAAATAAGAAACCAGAAACATGGTAGAAAACCGTTCTCACCAAATTGACAAGTTACCTGAATGGCAGCAGGATACGGGGAAAGAGCAGTGGAGCCCAGATTGCGTCCCAGCAGGGGGTTGAGTGGGGTGCTAAGTGAAGTGTGCGTAGCACGCCAATATGCCTCCAGGTATTCTGCCAGGTGTTCACAGGCATCTTCCAGCTGGTTCTCATCCAAAATGATATCAAACATCTCCTTGGGTGGAAAAAAGACTGGAAAGTTCAGTTGCTGCACACAGACTTGATCTAAAGTAACAGTAAGTATTACTCTCAGTTACTGTTTAAAAATAAGCTGCACAGCTGCTGCTTTGGATTTGAATTCTTTCTATCAGTCTGTTTAAAGTTTACTCACAGACGGACACTGTGCTAGTTTCTCTGCTGCAACAAGCTGCACGTTCAAGTGTTTGCTTTGAGATTTTCCTCTTGATTTGATCAGCCGCTGAAGGACCTGTGGAAGAGATGCAAAGTATAAATAAGCAGAAAATATGAGTGTGCAAATGTGGAATAAATACAAATAACTCTAAATATCACATCTGCATTCAGAAAGTCTGAGTGAAGCAATGCATTTCCAGCAAAACAAACTTTCACGCATTACATGTCTGTCACTACTTTTCTTTCCTTAATATGTACTTTTCCGCATAATTGGACACAAAGGAATAGATTATCATTCATGCATCTTGTCGGATCACTTTCCCATGATACTCAGTCGTCTATAAACAGCAACAGGAATATAACGTTTAAAGGTTAAAAGAGAGAAAGCAATTTTGAAAAAGTGTCCCAGGACGCTGATAACAGTTGTCTTACCTTGGGTGAGGACACTTTAACATGGACGATGATGGGTGCTAATGAGGTTTTGATGAGCTGTGCTGGGTGATTAATGGTGTCTGCATCTAAAACCACCAGCTGCAGAGATCTGGCTAATTCAAAGATCCTTTCTATTTCACTCTGAACCTCCGCTGCAGAAAAACAACGCATAGCAGAACAACTATTAAGAAAGAGGAATACAACAATAAATGCTCTAAACACCAACAAGACATGCACATCATTGAGTGAGACAGTGCCTGTAGCTTTACCAAGGCTGGAGCGGGTGTTGGATCTCTCAATGATGGCCCTCTTACTGGGGTTGTTAAGTACTGACCTCTTGGCCAATGAGATGTCAGCTGTTACCCTTGTGATCGATATCCTACGACAGCACAAAACACATGTCACACAGAGGATGCAGCTGGCAGGAGGATGACTGTGTGACAGACGTCCGCTTTACTATCATCACTCACCTTCCATCGAATCTGTGCTTTAAGAAGTCAAACAAGGCTTTCTGCATCATGTCTGTCACCTGCAGCAATGAAGGAAAGAGTGGACGAGATGCAAAGGAAAGAAGGATCAATATGTGATGAAAGAGAGGAACAGCTAAATGGGCCTATAGAAGATTCAAGCATACATGTTTTACACATATACTGAACATCCTGCAGAGAAGCAAATAAGAGAAAGTGGGCTCTTACTATTAGCTGTCTTACTGAGACAGATCTTTGCACACTTGACTGAGCCCCTCTCTGCGCTGTGCAATGTTTTTACTCTGACTGATGAACATTGACCACATTAAGTAACATGATTAGGAGATATGCTGAGACATGTTGCAAAGGCCAGTGCACAAGTGAAAAACTGAAGCAATCCTATGATAAAGCTTCCCATACAGTCGTGGCTGATTAATACAGTTGCTGTAAGGCCTTTACTCACAGGGAGCTTTTACTCTGAGGCCCTGAACTCAATCAGAAATGCATGTCTGAGATGATTCAGGGGGGATTCTATGATTTTATGTTAAGGGCATACCCAAAACAGCATCTCTTTCATTAGGATTAAGATATTTTATGATTGGTTGAACAGCTTTTTCCTCCCCTCAGGACACACCTACCCACTGACACCCATTCAGATCGGAGGCTTTGTTTAATATAGTCTAATAAAAAAATAAAACCCTTTTTATCTGGTATAAAATAAGTTTAAATCTTCCACTTTTATTATAAATAAATGACCAGACCACTCATCTATATCTCTAAATGTATAACATGTATTATTGTCTATGGTGATTTTTTTGCCTTGAATGTAAATAAAATGAGTGCAGCCTGTTAACGTGGCATTTGTCACTTTATAATTCAAGATTTCACTTTTGTTTTTTGTTTTTTTTAAATGTCTCACCTGTCTCTACCTGTTTCTGGTGAAACAATTCCCTGAGCATTAAAAGATAAAACTGGTTTGAGTGGTTCTGCTCAATGAGAAGCTTTGTGCCAGTTTTCACTCTGATTTCCTCAAATGAGTTTAACAGTGAAGAACATTTTGCAGGGGGGTTAGTGTCATTTTACCCAAAATATTAAACACTTGATTATATCTGTATATATTTATAATAAAAAGTCATTTATAGCATTTTTATATATATATATATTTTTATATATATATACTTATATAGCATATTTATAGCAACAAAAAACTTCCTGCAATGCAGCAGCATCATCCTTCATGACTCTCATTCATTAATATATGATTAGTAAATATAACTGCAGCACATCCAACATACTGCATTTTATTCATCCTTGAAATAAATAGAAGCAATGTACATGTAAGAATGTGCTTGATGAAAATAATGACAGATTTAATCTCATCTTGGAGGCTTTAACTCTGTGCTTCTAATTTCAAACCATGTTTTTCACACTGATGCAGTTTTACGCAGCAGGTTGTTACCACAGCAACACCAGAATAGGAGGCAAGGACTGCGATTCCATGACAACTGACTATCGTGCCTCCATCGCCTCCTTGGCCTGCTTTATTGTTTGCACAATGTTTTCATCTGACATTGATGAAAAGCTTTGGTTTTAATGTAATGTGAGATGTTGAGGAGTCATTTAGAGGAAGATTTCATTAATTATGTTTGCTTGTCATGGATAAATTAGCACTTACAGGAAATGTCATGGCAGAGAGTAAACATGATAAGTACTTCCACCTCCATTAATGTTAAATGAAGGTTTTCCTTTTCAAATTGTTGCACATGTAAACAGACAACTTGAATTGAATAATTTTAACATAGTGAAAACCTTCCTTTTAGTACTTCATAAAAACAAACCTAATGGTGCTCTGCAAAGTACATGCTGTATACTCTAGGTTTATAACTAATAATATTGTGTATTTACATTATTAGTCATAGAAAACAGGCTGAGGCATGTCAGGGTGGCAATATATGAAGCTGAAAAATGCTGAGTCATGACTTGAGGAGCAGCAGCACATCCTACCTCATATCCTTTCAAGGACGGTCCCACGAGAACAACTGGCCTCATGGAGGGAACCACGTCATATGGAGGGACATGCTCAGTCTGGGGTAAAGGTGGGAGAGAGGGGTGCACATAGCTACAGTCAAGCTTATAAATTGTGTATTTGTTTTTGTAAAGTCTGCAAGTAACCGTGCATTGGAGATGTAATTGTGAGTCAAATAAAGGTCCATGATCGCTCTACAGTAAATCAGCTTGGAATAATAATAATCGGGTGAAAGTGTAGCACTTTTTTATTAATTTATTTTTATTTTCACTTTGGAAAAACAAGAATAAAGTCTCATATACAATAATCACAGTTATAAAAAAAAAAATGGAAGTATGTCCACCAGTTCTCCATAAGTATCAACTCAGCTCTGCTCAACTTGACTCTCTCTTCAATGTGGGAGGGGTTGTCATAGCAAGGTAGCCTGATAATCCTGTGATGTCATTTGTTTGCAAAAAGACAACACAATGGAGGACTTTGAGGCAAGGGTATACTTGCAGCTGCAGCTTGGTATGTGACTTTTTATCCGAGCAGGAGTAAAAAAATAAATAAATTTTAAAAAACACGGTTGTGAGCGGTGAGATGAAATACTGGAAAACTAAAGGAGAGTTTGGAGGGGATCTTGTAAAGAAGTCGCTTTAATGATGTATCCAGTGACACCACTTCTTGGCCTATTAGGGGCCTGCAGACTGAAAATTTCAGATTATTGGCCATACTTCGCTCACTTGTAACCCGATTAAAAAAGTACCTGTTACCACATTCTGCTACATAATGGAACATCCTAAAAACCAGTTGAAACAAGTCGAGCTGGGTACATACCAGTAAAAAGGGGTTTTGTAAACTAAAATTTAAATATATCCAAAAAGAAACATGAACAAGTGATAATACCTAGTCTTTGTTTTAATGGTAACCCACATACCTAACCAAAGTAAGCTGCTTACATCAATCAAATACCACTTTTAAAAGTATTCTACCAATGGCAGAATGATAAAATTAGTTTTGTTTATGGTACAAAAGCAAATAACTTAATAAAAATAGATTAACTGTCACATCAGAAACTTAAATGAAGGATGTGAGAAGCATGAATGGAGTTGTCTCACAGCTTGAAGAAAGAAAAGCTTCTGTATTGTTTGCCAGATGGCAGCCGGGTGAGCAAACTGTGTTTCGGGTAGGAATTATCTGTTGGTATCTTTAGTGTCTGTACAGACATGTCTCATCCACTCACGGATAACTCTGATGCTCACTTTATCGCTGTTAGGTTGTTTTAGTATGTTGATAAGTTTATCTACAAATGTAACTTGCATAGAAAAAGCGCATCCATAATACAAATTTTAGTGAAAGGGAAGCGTTTTTAATGCCAAAAATACAACCTAATAATCAAATTTTCCTAAAAAAAACTTTCAACTGGATGAGAACCTTTTAATTTTAGACTCTCCTTATAAGGTATGATGAAAAACTAAACAAGAGTAATGATATGAAAAGTGATCAGCAAATACAAATGCAGAATTTTAGCTTTTTCTTTTATTTTATCAAAGTTTGTCAGCTAATATAGACAATTAAAGACACTGTCTGTCACAATTATAAATATCAAGTATCAACAGGCTATAGACTACATGCATCAGATATGATCTCATCACCTTTTCAGTTCAATGTGCATCTTTATCAGGTCAAAAGAGGAGTCGGCAACCATCTAAAATTCTGCTAATCCCCTATGTGGTTCAATATAACAGCAGTCACCAATCGGATCCATAAAACACCCCCCCAAAAATAACATTATTTGAATGGAAAAAGTCTAAAACTGCAGTAATGGACTGATCACTATCTGAAAGTAATGTGGATAATGAATCTTTGCGTGCAGTCAGTGGTGAAATACGTATTTAGATCCCCAAAAGTGGCATATATACACTGTAAAAATAAACTATTAGATGTGAGAAAAATATACATCATATGTGTACGACAGGCATGTAACATGTAATAGCAAACAGTATGCTGCACATGTCTTCTAAAATGTGTCCCCTTGTGATTAAATCCAGTCCTCTAAACACACTCTGCTGTATTTTTGGGCCTTAGCAGTAGACTGGGCTCAATAGACCACCAGTAAACCTCCCATCACCGAGTGATGAGTGGATTCCCTCATGTCCCTTTTAACCTGTGACCACACTCCTGTTTGTGGACAGCCTCATTAAGAACAATGATAAACTGGTTACGAGATGGAGGCCAGTCTCCATGGTGTGACATTAACAATCTGTGGCTCAACATGAAGAAGACCAAAGAACTGAACTTGGATTTCAGGAAAGGAGGTTACACCACCATCCAATGCAACAGTGTGGATGTCAAGAGGGTTCCCCATTGTCTCTTCTTCCTCAGGAAAAATGCTTCTACACAGACATCCTCATGAACTTGTATACTGTACAATCAGGAAAACCTTACAAACGTTATTATATTCTGTATGGGGACTGCAGTGTCTCAGACTTAAAGGCATTAAACCGCCTAGTACATTGGTGGAGCCTCATTTCCTGCTGTTTCCTGCAGAGCACACTTAGAGGAAGTGTTGTCTCAGGAGAGGGCTAAACATGAGGAACAGCTCAATCCCTCACTTAGTGCATGGACTGTTTACCCTCCTGCCCTCTGGGAGGCACTGTAGGAGACTGAGACCACATGCTTTTCTCTGCTACTTTGTTACAGGAGGTCAGACTATAATTCAAGTACGCTCAGACTGTCCAAAATACATATTTGGATGTTCTACATCTGCAGGACAACACCTGTGTCAAACTAGGCTTGCAGCAGTCTGTCACTTATCTATGCTGTCCCCTACTGTTTTTTCTTGTGTATCTTTGTTCTTATTATTATCTTATTATTATGTATTTTTATTTATTCTCCAGCAGCACTAATAGATATTAATGCCCTATTCTAAAGTAACAGATATATAACCATTTATGTACCATTTTCTGGTTGTTCAGCATTTATGAAAATACATATATAGTTTATATTCTCTGTATTACTACTGTATACTTATCATTTTCATACTTGACAATGTGTAAGGTCAAAATACTAAATGAATAATCAGAGAGGGTTTTATTATACTCACCACTTTCTGTTTCTGCTTTCCTGAAAAAGAAAGGAAACATAAGATTAGAAGGTGCATTCAGGTAATATCAGACATATCTAATACAAAGTAGATAAATCTTTAGTTCAGATTTGAATAGGACTGTATTCCTGGCACCAACCTGCAGAGTTTGGGTTTGGTTTGAACGTGCCTGACACCATTTCTCCCAGACTTGAGGAAGAGTTTGCACTGGATTTACTGCTATGGTGATGCCGATGAAAAGAGAGAAAAAACATTTCATGTAAAATCCAAACACATTTGCTCTCCTATGAAACTGGCTACTTTCGGACCATTTATCATGCAGAAAAAGCTTAACCTCGAACCAAAGAACGGGCACATACACCCAAAGTTTATGTTATTTATAGCAAACAGAACTACATTCAGGCAAAGCAACTCAGTAGTGAGTTTTTTTTCTCAGAAACATCACAGCATCACTATGCACCTTACTTGGCTAAATCTCAACAGCCCCATCTGATGGAAAATTTTTGTATGGCCATAATCCAGGAACACCTCTGAGAGGCTGGACCACCCATCACAACTTGGCTGTTATCCACCGGATGGCCTCCTTATCCGCAGGCTCAACTGCCAGCTTCTACTCATCCCTAAAGTGGCTCTCTCCTCAACATAAACTGAAACCCTCAAACTCTCTTTATCTCTTCTGATCTGCCTTCTTGACAATATCTGCTGCAGCTGCCAGCGATTCCTCCACTGTCAGCAGTCACTGCTCAACCGTACCACATTCAGTCCTCCTCAGCTCACCCATGGAAGCGTCCTCTCTTCTGTTCCTGTTGAAGTCGGATGTTTTCCAGCTTTAACGGGCTCGGGATGAAGCCAATGTCGCAGCCCTCTTTTACCAGCCGGCCAATCCACCAGTCATTATTGTACTTCTGTAAAAAAGAGTTCAAAAGATCTTTTAGGCTCTATGCGATGTGGACATTATGTTCACAGAACTTAAACCTAATATAAGGTTATCTCTAAGTGTCACACAGTTTTTAATTCCATGTTTTTGTGTTGTCATATCATATCATATCATATCATATCATATCATAT
>JBAMIG010000013.1:5766337-5776337 GCA_037177335.1 Kiunga ballochi | reverse complement strand
TTCAGTTTGTTTTGATTTTTTTGTTGCAAATTTCAGCCTTCAAATAAAAAATGTGGTCTCATTTTTTAATGTAGTTTCTTGAAAATGCTGTAGAGAAACTATTTGAACCCTTATCAATGAATGAAAACCATTTTTCCTGCAGCTCATGTTGACATTTTGCTTGGTCACCCAGGAATCGTGCCATCCTCGGTGGTCTTAACTGGATTCCAGGTCATGTCCCGGGTCTTCCTCACCTGGGCCGTCACTCACAGCGTCAGAGAGGTACAAGCAGATTGCGTGTTTTCACTGCACCTAAGCTCAAAAATAAACTTTTAATCATCCTTAATAGAGTGGAAGTGACCAGCTGTACTGTTTGCCCCGTTCATAGATTGGAGAGGAGTAAAAGTGTAAGTAATTAGGATGCAAGAATGAATCTACTAAATATTTATTTAGCCAATAATACGTAGTTAATCTCTGAGCATCTGTTTCTTCCGTCTTTGTAGTACTGACATTTTCTTTCAAACTGTTCTCTAAGCCTCAAGTGAGTGCTTGTGAGCCTGCAGTGTGGTCTGATCTGTAAGCATTTGAAACAAACCGCATGGTTCTGTGATGAAAACTCGACGAGCATGACTCCGCTCCTCCTTTTTTGCCTCCTAGCGTCCTTTTACTGTTTTTGTTTGTGCAGGTACAGAGTGAAGACAGCGTGCTGCTGTTTGTCACAGCCTGGACTGTCACAGAGATCATCCGCTACTCTTTCTACACCTTCAGCCTCCTCAATCACCTACCATACCTCATCAAGTGGGCGAGGTAGGAAAGTAGGAGTTTGTCAGATCTGGGGAATAATATTATAAAAAATGGCTTATGAAATGGTTTAACATCTACCCAGTGATCCACCTTTCACCTTTGTGTGGCAAACAAACTGCTGGCCCTGTGAAGTGATGGCTACCTGAGTTGAGTTATTTCAGAGTGCTCTCCTCGGTGCTTTACCTGGTCACTGGAAGTTCTACTGAGTCCAGTTCCAGGGTTATGAATGGTGCCAGCTCCCTTGATTTCTACTGTCTGATCTGATCATATCACCAGCAGCCCTGATGCCAGTATTGCACAGTCATTTCCAGTATATTGCCAGTGAACACGCTCTTCTTGATTTTTTTAAATAAATTTCCACCTTTTTCTGCTTTTTTTGTATAAAAATCTATTTATTTATTTATTTTTTTATCACATAATCAATCGTATTCCAGTTTTTTCTAATAGATAAAATAGTACTCTTGAAAAATAGCACTCATTTTCTTTTAATAGGACACAATTCAAAGCACTCTTGATCCAAAAGCAAACTTTATTGTAAAAATGTAAACTTCCAAAAGTTGCACACACTGCTCTGTAAAATGCAAAACAGTATTTTGTCTGAAGTGTTTTCACTTAAAGTAAAAATGCATCCTAACAGCTAATGATTTAGATGGAGAGTATGTTTAGGAACCATAAAATGTCCTGACCTATGATGATCATTGGCTAATAAGCAGATTTTTATGTCCTCACATCTATGTACTGAACTGGGTCCAGTGTTGGATCCACTGACCTGCCAGAACCTTGCAATCCCATTAAGAACAACTTTGTCTATATGAACAGCAAAGATGTACATCCAATGAATGCACAGGTTATGACTGGATATGGTAATAATACATGTGGTTGCACGGTAGTCTGGGTGCATTCATTCATGCACAGCAGTGAGGAGAACAAGAGACATGTTTAAAGATGTGAATTTTAAACGGTAAATCTTTATAATGCCTTAAAACACTGATTCAACAGACTTGAACATTACATTTACAAGCTTGATTAGTTGCACGACTATTTCAATAATACAGTGCTGAAAAATGTGTTTAACTTTGCCATAAATAGTTACAAATAAATAATAAGGGATGCAGACAGAACATTTTTAAAGAGTTGTTTCAGAAGCACACATTTGATGTTTGGGGAAGAAGAAAAAAAGATTTAAAGTTGTCTATAAAAAAATCAGGCTCTCTCATCTGGCTATTGTGATTTTTCTGCTTCTACATCCAAGGCAACAGTTGTTAGGTGCCTCTATCCCCGCAGTCTTTGTTGCTAGGTAGCAAATGAGACCGCTGCTATATTGGTATTCGACGTTCAGATTGAACTGCACCCAGAGAGATGGAAAAATTGGTTGTGCATCTGTGGGAAAGGCAGTGTGGATTCAGATTTAGTAGCAGGGTTTGGAGTGCTGGATAAGGAGGAGGCTGAAGTTTGATGTTCACTCCGTCTGAAGAAGCAAAAGGAGCTGAGCACAGCCGTCCTTCAAGCCTCTGCTTCTTTATTCTCACATGGTCGGATCAGTCAGTGGGTAAATAATTGCACACGTGAAAGCAAGCAGAGGCAGTGGGGCATCCTTTTTTCCTGTCTTTTAAATGTCTCACTATATGTAATTATGGTATTTGGTTTATTTTTGTTTTATTCTTTTTGTTTTAGTCTTTTAATCATATTCCCTTTTTATCTGCAGCCCCTTTCCCCCCCCAGTGTTCAGTATTTACAGGAACCTTTGCTTACTAGAATAATCTGGTATTGCTGCCCTTGGCAACAAGTATTTATTCTCCTCTCCTTCACAAGCTATAAATGCATCGCCTCTCTTTATGGCACTTTAGTCATTGTTTCTATTGATGTTTCCAAGTCGGGTGTACTCATTCTTAATATGAACGTTGCATGAAACCAAATGTACAGCTTGCATATTTCAGATCTGCTGCTTAAGATAAGGATGCAGTAAAATCATACGGTTTTCATGGCTTTTTCTTGTCTTCTGTATTTCTAATCCATGCGCTGCAGGTACACATTTTTCATCGTGCTGTATCCCATGGGAGTGACGGGGGAACTGCTCACTATCTATGCAGCACTGCCAAATGTGCAGAAGACCGGCTTGTACTCTGTCACCCTCCCCAACAAGTACAACTTCTCTTTTGACTACTACTCCTTCCTCATCCTCGTCATGATCTCCTACATTCCCCGTAAGTCAAGCTGTTTTTTGTTTTTTTGCCTCGCTGTTGTGAATATAAGATGAATTCTGATAAAGGATGAAAGATAAAGGATTGAAAAATACACAGAACAGTTTTTCCACAGTCATGGAGTAAAGTTAATTTAAACAGGCTGTAAACATGTTTATTTCTGCTGTGAATTTAGTCTTTTTAACATGAGAATCAAGGAAATCCTGTTGTTTGGAGCCCCTAGTGGATGAGGGGAGAACTGCAACTATTTGCATTGCTTTTTTTTCCAGCAGATGTTGCTGGTTGGGTTTACAGAGCATTGAATTCTGTTTTTATTTACATTTTTTTAATAGAATTGACATTGTTTTAGAATTGTGATTATAAACAAGATCCTAATTTTACTGAGTGAAGGATTCTTTTTGCTTTCAGTATTAATAATCACAGATACACAGTGATATCAGATACTTAATGTCCCCGACTACTATGTTTATACTGATTGTAATTACTTCCTGTCTTCCCATCAGTGTTTCCTCAGCTTTACTTTCACATGATACGACAGAGGAAGAAGGTGCTGGGCCACATAGCAGACTACAGCAAAGTGGAGTGAGCTCAGCACATGTAACGGATTCAACCGAAAACCAAAACATCCCACAAACGAGCAACAAAACGATGTCTGCTTATTGAAAACACGAAGCCCAACCTGTTTTCAGACCACCACATCTGACCTGGCAGAGGATCCAGTTATTAAGCAACGTTATTTTTGTACAGCTGCTCGTGTGGGTTGCACAGAAATTCTGGATGAGCTCGTTTCATCTTTTGGTTTTCTTTTTAATTTATGAACAAAATTGCGATTGCTTTTGTTAAGTCAATGAAAATGCAGCGCTTAAAGAAAAAAAGACCCCTTTAAAAGCAAATCCGAACTAATTGAAACACTAATAAAGCTGATAATGTTTGATTAAACAGCACTATAGAAACGAATAGACAGTATTTCACCTCCCTGTGACTCGTCTGTTTATCTTGTTGATGCAGGTTTGCTTTAGGCAACTCTGATATAGAAAAACAATGTGAGGTCTAGCACTGATAGGTGGTTTCTCCAGGTTTTCATGTCTCTGTGGGGAAAAAACTATGATTTATTTTGTTTCTTTAATTTATTTAGCTGTTTAATTACATTCCACATTTAGTTCAATAAACATTTTTTCATTCCATATGTGCATGCTTCTTTTTTTTTTCCCTCTTAGCTGTTTTATTTGGTGCTCATTTGGCTGCAGTTCAGGCATCTGTCCACGTTGCTTTGCTACTTATTATTTCCCAGCAGTGATTCTGAGTTGTCTTCTCATTCATTTCCTCTTGTTAATGGTTCCATTTATTTACTCACACAGTGGGACAAGTCACGTTTAATTACCGTCTTGTAAGTGAACCAACATTCCTTTGATTTTCATGTTCATTAAATTAATTACATATTTTAATCCCCCAGTTTTCACTTCATCTCAGCTTGAGTAAAGAAAATGTGGGACTACTTGGCAAAAAACAAAATAAAAAAACAGCACAACATGTGGTAGCAAGTGTTTTCAGGTGAAATAAGCTTTATGTTATGAAACTGCATCGTAGCCTAAATATTTGTCGGATATTGACCCGTATGGACTTATAATTGGAGTGAAATGAAGAAAGTGTGGGGATTGAAGCCGGTTGTGGCTATTTTATATCCACCAGTGAGAGCTTATCTGCTACTGCAAAGTGATGAGGTTTGGTTTGTTTTAACCCTGAGTGTTTCCTTTGTGTTGGGCTCAGCTGCATCTGCTTCCTAAATTATTTGTTTTGTTGAGACTAAACAAGGTGAACATCAGTAAGATCCTTTTGAGATTTAAATAACTTTTGACGTAACAGGATAACAGCAGAAACTTAAACGGCATTTCTTCACTCTTCCACAATTGGTTCCAGTAACTTTAGACTTGTTTTTAGCAGGCTTAAAAAAATGAAAGGGAGAAAGAAAACATCTGTAATGCTGAAGCTAAATGTGAAGATTATTTACACTGTTTTACTGTTCTCATGAAAAGAGCTCCCGCGGGTCCATCATGCAGGTTAAAAGTCACTGTTCTGGTCTATGTAATGAGATATCTGTACTACTATTTATATCTTTAGCTTCACGCTATCTACTCTGACACTGGAACTAGGTATCAAGATAAGTCTAGAGCATCACAAATAGCTCCTTAGCTAATGCAAATGCTTTTACCTGCAACAAAGAGTTTTTCTGACCCATACAGGTTTTTAAGCCCTGCCTCTTTATAAATAAGACGTCACAAACAAACATGTCTAGTTTAAGTTAGCATTGCTGTTTACTCACCAAATGATATGCTCATCTAAGGTCCTGCTTGTATGACCACAAACCTAACACTCTTAGCAAAGGGGGCATCAAGTGTTTGCTCTGTCAACCTACCATTCTTGCTTCTGCTTTCCTTTAACTCCATAAATGATCGAGCATGAATTTGGGCTTTTTGATGGAAATGTCCTGCAGGATCAACAGAAGCAGCTCATTAGAAAACCGCATGAAAGAGGAGACGTGGATTCTTGGAATGGTGACCTGTGTTGTAATCTTAATTAAAAACTATATATGAGCATGTTATATTCCTCCAGAAATTACTCTATTCAATAATGTTTTGATACAAATGTTTTGCATGGACCCAGCAGACTTTGTACAGGTATGATTACTAAGTATATATTTACAATAAACCTATAATGTGGAAGCATATTCTTTGGTTGTTCTGTATACGCACAAACAGATAAATGATGAAAATTGATGGTTGCTGTGAGATTTAATTGCCTTCTTAGTATCTGAGGATAAAATGCTTTTTTTAAATATATATATAATTTCCCTGTGTGAGACTTAACCAGTACCAGTGAGTCACTTTTGCTCAGTGTAGGAGGGAAAATTATATGTCAAACAATTTTATTGCTCTGAATAGCTTCACCAGCTAAATACAAACCAACTCTGAAATCCATCAGCTGCATTGTTATGTGTTTATACCATCGGAAAATTAGTTTGCGGCATAAAACAGACGAAGATGAGCTGTCAGGAGGATTTTGTCTTTGGTTAATGTCATAATTTAAGACATTGATTTAAAGCAGCCAGCAGTTTAAAGAGGAATGACTCATAGGCCTCAACAAGCAGCTGAGAAATCCATCATCTGACAGGTAATTTGGTCAAACATGAACGTAAAATAAGGTTTTATTTATTTGTTAGAAAGATAAATGAACAGAAAACAAATATTACCACATGAGGTAAACATTTAAATTATACTGCATAAGGCTTATCTAGAAGCGTGGGGATAAGTGTGTTAAACACAGTAAAATAACTACTAATATGGACATGAAAATATTTATGGACCCATATTAAAATCCTGCTCTGATCATTATGGTTGATCAGGGTTTCACAGTGAACACCCTCCACTGAGGGAAAGCTAAAATACTTGGTAGAAATTCCCATTTTATTCCCGAGCTGCAACTTTACAGTCAGTCAGATCAGTTTCTACTTATAATGTGCTTATTATTTATACTCATATTATTACTTTAAGGAGTGCAGCAATAAAAACAGAGGCGGTGATGGTATGTTGTTTACATTACATTACATACAAATACAAAATAAAACAGAATTCAAATAATAGGTATTGATTAAACAAATTCATCCCCATTTCTTTCATTACCTCCACATGGACAGGTATTTGGGCATGTGTGTGTAAAAGAGAAACAAATCAATCTTACTTTTCATGTCACTGAGAACAGCACACACTCAAAAAGAGAGGTATGAGATCGGGACATTTCTGTACTTATAGGTACATTTTTTTTAAAAATGTTCTCTCAAAAGTACAAAATTGGTCTTCAAAAGACCATATATGCGCCCTCAGACAGTGCAAAAAGGTTTAAAGTGGACTGAAGGGTACAGAAATATCTCTCAAAAGGGTACACCCCCAACAACAAGCAATTGTACCCTTTTAAGTACAAACTGGTACCTTTATAATTGAGTGTGCAGCATCTTAGTAAATGTGTTGCATGAATACATCATCATGGGCACAAACAAGAAAAAAACAAAAAACCACCACTGCACCAGTGATGAGGAGTCCTTGAACCTGCCAAAAGTAGCATCGGCTCTTTTTAAGCTCAAATGCTCTGTTGTTTGTTTAAGTGGCCCATCAGGCGATGCACCCAGCCAAGGTGCATCTAATTACACAACAACCCACATTTAGTCATGTTCAGGTTATTTATTTTGACATGATAACATTAAATGTTTGCTGCACATTTTGTGGCCGCACATTCATAAAGAGAGCCTCCTGCTCCACCACATCCTAAAGAGGCTCTATTGGATGGAGATCTGGTGACCGTGGAGGCAATCAGAGCACATTGTCATGTTTAAGGAGCCACTTGGAGCATTACCCTACTGGGAGTAGAGGAGGTACGCTGTGCTCACGAAGGGAGAAACTCATAAGGCTGTAGTGTTTAAACGTTTCTGTTGGTTTTAAGGTGCTCAAGGTTTACCAGAAAAACATCTTTGAAAGCATTACGTCACACTTTCAGTCATATAAGTTGATACAAAGCAGGATGAGATGCTGCTTTTGTCAGTTGTTTTACACCAAACTTTGACCTTACAATCTGAACGCTGCAGCTGAAACAGACTCACCAAACAGACAACTTTTTCCATCCACTTGTGGATCCTGTGTGTTGTAGCCTCAGTTTTATGTTGTTAGCTGACAGGAATAGCACCTGGTGTGGTCTTCGACTGCTGTAGCTCGTCTGTTTTAAGGCTGGACACGTTGTGCAAGCAGACATGGTATTACTTAGCTGAAGCAAGTTTATATTTGATGTTATCTGAAGAGGTTAAGAGATGATTGCTGACTTAAAGAGGAACAAGAGTCAATAAAACGTTGTTTACATTCTTGAAAAAGAGGTGGACGTGGTGGAAGAATGTGGGTCTGAGTTCAGCAGGGCTACAAGCTAAACTGGTAATACATCACAAAAGGCACAGAACAGACCACTTCTTATGGAATAAAACAAATCTGAACCTCATCAGTTTTATTGTAAATATGCTAAGCTTATGTTCTAACATAGGCTTTGTAGTGAAAAGCTGGAATATAAATGATATTTGTGTTTGAAAGCAGAAACTGTGCACAGAGTAGATCTGTTATAATAATTATAATAGTGTAATCTTCTGCTTCCTGTTACTCACCGGGGTGCAGGGGACCAGTATCCTATGGTGAACAACAGGGTTTTAAATCAAGTTTCTGCTATAAAGTGATGCAAAATGTCTGAGAAACCGTCCTTCCATCCAACCATTCATCATTCACCACTTATTCCACCGAGATGCAGGGTACACCTTGGACAGGTCGCCAGTCCATCACAGGACCAACACATATAGACAAACAACCATACACACTCACACTCACTCCTATGGGAAATTTAGAGTCTTCAATCAGTCTGTCCCCATTAGGTATAGGCCTAGAAAACTGTACGTATCAAATATTGATACATCGGGCCATATGGGGTTAAATCAGACAGAACTGAGTTGCTGCTATTGGATTGGCTAATTAAAGTCAACTTAACATTTGTACCTAATATAGTAGTCTGGACTTAATTAAAGTGTTTATTTTTCTCATGTTTATAACTTTTCTTGTTGTTTGGAGTTAGAAAAATAGAGAGAACATAGAATAGTATTCCTTTTTTTTCTTTTTTTTTTTACTAAATTCTAACTTTTTGTAAGAGCTTTATCTCATTTCAACAATTCATTTTCCATTTTCAAGGTAGTTTAAGGATTTGTGTCATTTCTCATTGTGGTGGGTTGGCAGGATGACAGACATGAATGCAGGACAGCCACAATACAATCAACTGATGGTTTTGTTAAACTACATTCAAGCAAAGGTAATCAATCCATGAAGCCTTTGAAGGAAAGTGTCTGCTAAATCTATGTAGAATAGAATAGAAAAGCAAAGCTGAAGGCAGAGAGCAAGTAAAAAACAGATTTAAAATGAATCAGGCACATGTGGCAGAGAAAAGGCAAGAAAAAAGCTTGATAACAGGAAAAAGCCATTCAGAAAAGCAAAACTAACAGCTGAAGACAAGAACCTGAGGTAGAAATACTGATGATGTTAAACTTTTTATTTATTAAATTCAGCTTTCTAAAATGTGACTCAACTGATTATTTACAGTTAGAACAAAACTCAAGAGCACAATACAGTTAAAAAAAAAACATATATATATATATATATATATATCTGCAGATGTCCAGGTGAACATATCCAGAAAAAACGGATGCAAACTCATGAATGCTAAATAAAACAGAACAAAGTAACAAAAAAGTAGCAAAAAACATGGTTGAATCAGATAAGTCAGGAGAAAAACTGTGCTAACACACAAAAACTAATAAATAAAAAAAGCAAGGGAGGAAACCCTGAACAGAGAATCAAAGACTGATGAGGAAAGCTAAAGGTTGAAGAAGGATGAAAGTGCGTTTAGAAATAAACAAGGAGCGGTTAGTGGCAAACTAGAGCTAACCGGTTATCCCAACATAACATCCAAACCAAATAAAAGAGTAAATATTTCTGCAGATACCGCTCCAGAGGAACCCTAAAACATTAGCAGGTAAAATGCAGATTCATGCAAAGTCATGAGGTCACACTGACCTCTTAAACACAGGCGTGCTGCATTAATATTACCTGTTCATTACACATTCAGATGATGGCAGTGTTGTTCTGTGTCAGATCAGTGTCAAGCTCCAGCTTTTAGGTTTAGACATGAAAAGGTTTTTTTTTCAAGCACATATTTTAACAGTTGTACTGAATCACCCCGTGCAAATCATCCTTCTTATCTCCATGCTCTCCTAGTTAGCGAAATGATAACCTATTTTAGCTCAAATTAGGCATTTAGCCTAAACTCTGACAGTTTAAATTTAGAATTTACAGTTAGGTTTTTTTTTATACATTATATATTATATATATATACATATATATGTATGTATATATATATATATTTCATACCAGATAGAAGAGAACAGG
>JBAMIG010000013.1:5734807-5747979 GCA_037177335.1 Kiunga ballochi | reverse complement strand
AGGATGGGGTGGAAATGTAGTTCCACATCTGACCTCATTATACCCAAGATAAGCTTTAACGTTTCCTATTTGTTTTTATTTTTTATTTTTTTTAAATTCCTCTTTAAACATCTTTTCCGGGACCCCTGATTTTATTCTCTGCAAATTTTGCGGAGGAGGACATGTAAGCAGACCAGTCCCAGTTGGCAGGATTCCAGTGCTAACAGGGTTTCTGCCTGTCTGATTGAATTGCCTGTTGCTCGTAATGTGTGGAAATGTGAAACAGATGTCCACATCTCTCCTTTATTTACCTACCTAGTTACAACTATCACTTCTGGTCCTGGACCTGTTTGTGGTAGACATGTTTTCAATCCTCCCTGCGGACAGTATTTTCTTTCCTCCAAAATGGTCAACACATCGCTGTAGGCCGATAGGAAAGGACTGGACCTGCCTGGAAACCTGCTTTATAACAGAAACCGAACCTTTGATTTAACATGGAAAGATTCATTGCATTGCCCGTGTTCCCTTTGGCAACGTCCAAATACACAGTTGGGAGATGGGATGATGCTTGTTTTGTTTTTCATGGATCCTGGAAATGAGAGTATAGGTCAAGTGAAGATACCAAGTTATTTTTTTACCCAACACCTTGTCTACTTTTTTATATAGAAACCTTTATGTCTTTTACCACTTTCAAGTTCAGGTTGCAACAGATTTATTAATTTCTGGTCTTGTTCATCTTAACCGATCAAAATATACAATACATATTCAATACGATGGTATGGTGGTTTACACCTTTCCACCTCACAGCAAGAATGTTGCTGGTTCAAGTCCCAAACAGTGGTTTTTCTATGCAGTTTCTTTGTGCATGCGTGGGTTGTCTCCAGGTATTCTGGCTTCCTCCCATCGTTCAAAGACATGCATGTTTGGTTGATTAGTCATTAGAAAGTCTTAAATAGAGATATATGATGCTTTTAAATCCTTTCAACATGTAAATCATGAATTTATTGTCTGTATAAAGTAGAACCACAATGATTTGGTCTAAATTCCTGCTTCTTCTTGCTCCCCACACACCTTATAACCCTTCTGGGGTGCGTCTTCAAAACAACTCGTTTTGGTGCGGTCTCTTTAAATGTGAATGAGGCATGCTAAGCCCCGCCCCCCTCCAGGTCACAGGAAGTTCAACTCTACCCTGTTCCACCATGTTTGTAGCTTGATAGCAGCAATATGCTAATCTCCCAGCAGAGAAACATTTTATTGGTAAGTTTACTGTAAATGTCAACGTATCAGATTCACCACATTGATTACCTGGAAGTCCACAACTTTTTTTTGGCAGATAGAGAATAGAGAAAATTAAACAGACTGGAAAATATGACCAAAGAGAACATAAAGATATATGGACAGCATCAGGAGGGAATAAATTTACATTTTCTGAATTCCTAAACACTTAGAAGTGGACAAAAACATGGATTTAAGGGCTAAAAAGGTGGATTTTGCATGATATGTCTCTTTTAAGGAGTAAATGTGTATGACTGGTTATTCATCTGATTGTTTGTCTCTATGTTGGCCTTCTGATGGACCTGTTGGATGTACACGGCCTCTTGCCCAAAGATTACTGGGATAGGCTCCAGGGACTGTAATTTAGAATAAGCAGGATAGATGATGGGTGGATGAAAAAATATAGGTGAAATAATAAGATTAGGTAAACCAATGTTGACTCAGTCTTGTGAAAACCAAAAACTCTGCTCTGTATTCCTGTAAATTAACAGATTGTATCTCACAATCAACTTCTCACAGTGCTTCCCTGCAAGCTACTACGTTTTTATCTTACAGCTTGTACATCGAGTACTGGGTCAGATCAAGATGCAGAACTGCGATTGATTGTATCATGTGTTTTTAGTTTAATTTTGTGCCAAATATGTGTCTAATTCCCATCAGAACACAATTAAGATCTTTTATTGCATGGTTTGATAACCTTTTATACATCTCCGATTCTTTTCTTAAAAGTAATTGAATGTATTTTTATATGTAATACAAAAATGCTACAGTAGATAAAGAACCCATGTGATGGCAGCCTGAAACCCATCATACACTCATTGATAGATATTCTAATCTGTAATCAGAGACTCTGTAATCAGACACATTTCCTGTTTTTTAACCATGAAAACACAGCTCTTTTGAAACCAGCTAGTTTTTATGGGGTTGATTAAGCAGCTGAAATGGTTCAGCTCCACCTTCAATCGCATTACTGCATAACATCATAGAGTGCCTTGCCAAAGGGCACTGTCACATCAGCCTTTTTGATTAGAATCTGAGTTTTCTCAAAGTCTATTTTGGGATAAATAAGTGTAAAAATTCTGATCTGGATCAGAGAAGCACCATGTCTTCAAGCGGACCAAGGACAGGAAGTGGACTACAAAACAAAGTCCATTGTGGGTTCAGGGCATTGCACACAACATGTGGGGTAATGTGGCTCACAGGGAAGGCGTGGAAAAATTTAGTCAAAGATTTGACAGAACTGTGATCAATTAACCATTATAATCTATATTATTGTGAAACGAGAGTAAATTAGACTGATGTGAACACCAGCTTTCACACCAGATTGTGCTCGCACTGCTGGACTCGCCATTAACAAACCTAAATCTATTTTCAAATACTGATATTTTCATTTGTATTGTTACCAAACAATCAAGACTTACTAAAAACCCAAAATGTGACAAGTATGGAGAGTAAAAAGTAAACATTCCTTATGTTTTTGACACATTCCCATAATTACAAAAAGATTTGACACTAGCTGTGATGTGTGATGGACAGCACCTCCCTTTCCCCTACGCTGAGCTGAGCAGCATTTTGGCTTGCACTGGGCTTTCACTGCTTCATTCTGCTCACCCGACATTCATTAGTGTTGATTAGTTTGTTTGCTGTGCTGAAATTTAGACTCATGGTGATATTTTCAGGGGAAATTATACTTGCAACCATTTGTCTAGTGAGATAATTCCTCGGAAAGGTTGGAGTCTAATGAAGCTGCTTCATGCTGATACAACAATTTTATGTTAGTTGTTGCCTTTTTTCAATTATCAAGAAAAATTATTAGTCATCACTGTGGACAAAAGCAGGTCGTTTTAAACAGGAAAACTAAATTGCCTTTGTGTAACTAGTCAGTCTGACATCTGCATCCTGTCAGGCGAGTATAATTCTGATGAGAGCATTGAGGAAGATGCATATATATATATATATATTTTAAAAGGAATACTGTATACGAGTCTTGTCATGAGGAGGTTGCACATTGCAACATGTTTGCACATGTTTTTTTAACGTGTTTTTAATAGCATCAAAATGAATATGCAACATTTTGTTAGCATTGAAAAGAACATTTCAGGATTGTTGTCTCCTTTATTGAAGCATTTATATGTTCTTGTCAGATGGCTGGACATGGTCTGATTTGGATAACCTGCATCTTTAAGGGTTCTTGGTTACAATAATAAAAAAAATGAACAAACTGGCAACATGATGATCACAGCTGTGTCCACAGTGATAGACCTGGTGTGTGAAGTTAAGTATAAAAGCAGTCAGATGGATTTAAGTTGAAAAATTCAATCTTAGCATTTATTTGAGCAAGTCCAGTCCCTTTTCCTTAATTCAATGAAATTTTATTTTATAAAGCTCCGTATCACAACAAAGTCATCTCAAAGGGCTTCACACACAGTTAATCACACAACAGAGTTGATGTTGAGCTGTCTGTAATCGTGCCTCATATCATTATGAGTCATTCCTGCAAGTTGGAGTGTATGATTTTACAATCTCTGTAACAGGTAACGTGTACACTTGTTTACTTTTTAGGATTTAATGAATTGTTCTAAAACAATTTCAAGCTTTTTCATCGTCACAGGGCACCACCATACATGTAATGTGTAACAAAGACCTTGAATCTTTCCCCTGTGAGCATGACTGATGAGAGTTAAGCACTATGTTAGGACTCTGCGTTCCCTTTTATGGTTCAGAACTTGATCCGAATTCTCATCACATCTCAGGAGTGATGATGAAGATGCACTCTGGCAGAGGTGGGAATGTTAAAAGAAGGTCATAGGTGTAGCTGCTGCTAGTCCTGTATGCAAACTTCAAGTAAATTCATGAATGGATGTAGAGGCTGCACAAAGGGCAAGTGCATGTTGTTGATCTCTCAATGGGCAAATGTTTTCTAGGTCCCTCCTGTACCATGAGCCTAGCTTGGACTTGTAGGGCACTTGTGTAGGACCTCTGGGAGGTGTTTCAGGTTTGAAGTGGCTTTGTTCATTTAGGGAACATTTCACGTCAGAGTAACATCTATAGTACATGTCTAAATGCAGAACTTTACGTTTAACAAGGTAATACATGTTTTTCATCTCCACTCTCTATAGTTTTAATGTTGGTGTGGGATGAATCACTTATTTTCCTCTTTTTATTTCTATTGGGAATCTTGTAGAGCTGCTTTAGTGAAGTCCAAGAATAAAAACACAGATCTGGGAATATGCATAATTCTCTTCCTGGTATGTCTTTGTTAAAAGAAAAGCATTTAGTTTTATACTTGATTTACTGTAGCTCACTGTGAAATTTACATGACATAAAATCTTAATTTCAGCTTTGTTTAGTCATTTTAAATTGTCATAGCTAATTGCTAATTCGCTAAATGCTAATTGTCATTAAAATATATAAACATCAAACGGACTGATAATGTATCATGTGTCAGTGATGGACACCAAACTGAGTACGGGGAGGTGGTGAGTCAGTTTGTGAGATGGTGTGGAAACAACTCATCTTAAACACAAACAACATAAGAGGTTGTAGATTATTGGAGGTATTGGAGTAAACAAAGTACTGTTTATATCCCGGGAGTGGATGTAGAGGTGATGGAGGATAAAACCCTCACATATTCAAAAGACTATACTGGAAATGTGCAATAAAAGACAAAACAGACTATCCTTTTTTTAAACCTGGCTGGCTAGAGTGAGGAAGGCTTGTTCAGTGCTGGGGATAACTCTGGAGCTGCAACCAAGCTGCTGAACAATTATTCACAACCTCAAAATGATGTTTACAAAAGTACACTGCAAGACAAAAGTGCAGGAGATAGTTTCTCAGCAGCCATCTCCCCCTTAAAGGAGTTTGGTAAATGTTAATTAACTGCACCTTTTTCTAATGATAAAATATACTTCATCTACATTGATGGACAATAAGCAGGCAAAAAGAAATGGTAAATCACAGGAAGTATTAACCCTCTTTAGGAGTGTGTGTACTTTTTTTTTTTTTTTTATAGCATGCACTATACTGGGTAAGTACTGTCTCAAATGGGACTGGACGTTGGACACATACCAATAGTGATGTATTGGAGTTGAACTATTCTGCTGTATGCCATAATTATCATTTAAACAAAAGATAATTTCCCACTCGTCATGTATACCTTTTTCAACCTACATCACATCTAAAGGTGACGCAGGATCTTCCTCAGATTGGTTGAAATAACTTCCTACCTACTTCCTATCTACGCAAATTAGCCTCTGCCGCAGTATTGTTTACCACCATTATTTGGAAAGTGCTAGAAAGAGCCCTCCTCTTCCGCTACATCAGCAAAAGGGCGTCGGTTTAGTCCGCCAAGTGTCCATCGTTTCAGACGAGATTCTTGGCTAATTTTAGGGCAGTATCCAGGTACTTTCCGTACCTTTATGCTCAAATGTCAGTGTGAACACACTTAAACATGGTATACAAAGTCGTGTCAGTGTGTTGATTGAGGCACACCCTAGGAGTCTTACTCTTCAATGGAGGACTCTTTTTTAGCTTAGTTCTGAAGTTGTCAATCAGTTTTTTTACATCCATGTCTGCTAATTGAGGAATTCTTTGTGTTATTGTGCTGTTCACCTCACTATTGGCACAAAACCTCCATAAACATTTGTTTGTTTTTTTCCCACAGATGTAACATTGACATTAAGTATGTAGTGTGTATGCTAGCCACATGTTGTCTATGAATGAGAGAATCTGTGTATTTTATGAAGGCCATTGTCCATTTCAAAATCTTTTTACCTTTTCAAAATATTTTATTTTTATCCAAACATTCCTAATGGCCAATGAGGTTTGTTTGTTCACTTACATGGGGTTGTAATGCATGCAGAAAGTCCATTATCTCACCCAGCATGGCTAGCTTGAGTGGCTAGCACAAGCAGTTTATTAGTCTGCAACATGGATGTGTTGCTTTGAGATCTTTTCTTCCACATCATATGTCTGTACTCAACTTTGTTTGTGTGGTCCTCGCACTCAGTGAATTGAAAATAGCTGATCATGTGCCAGTGCCGTTTCGTTCCCCCTTTAGGACTTTTAATATGAGACTGTTGACACTGAAGTTTCATTGTGCCAGGTCAACAAAGCAATACCAGTTCTTTTATCTTCCTCTCGGGGAGAAATTACAGAAAGAGCTGTTTTTCTTGAAGAGGTGCAAGCACATGAGAAATGCTGCAGGATCAGAAATGAATTTTCAGATGTATTAATGGGACATTTCACAAAGATTATAACAACCTTTGCACTTTGCATTGATGTAGTTTAGCAGTGGAGACCATGTTGCAGTTACTTGCGACTTTTTTACGTGTATGAACTCACCAGCACATAAATGAGCTTTTCAAAAATACTAAATTCATTGTGTGTCCTCTTTCTTTTTGGTATTAAAAAGATTTTTTTCTAACAATTTATTCCAAAGCCTTGGGCATCTGCTCCACAGCTCATACATTTTGCCGTCATGCTTGCTAAACTCTATGGCTACAAACTTAGGGAATCCCTGTAGAAAGGTATATGGCACTTTGAGAAAAACATGCTTCTGTCGTGTTTGTTAGACAAGACCTCAGGACTGTGTAAAGCAGGTAACCTAAAATGCATGTGGGTCAGGGTTAGCTTATATACTGAAAATACCCATCCAAACATCCTCAATCCAACTACTGGTATTTTCATAGATACAAGAGGTGCTTGCTGGGGGTAAACATGTAAGCTCTTGCCATTTTCACAGAGATTGCGCCATAACCTTGTAAAAATGGTGCCCTCATAATAACACGTTGCCCTCATCATATCTTTGCATGATTTAAAATACCAAAAACCGGCAGTATAATTGTCAACTTAACTGTGCTTTTTTATGCAGTGCTGCAGTTTTGAAACAATTTTGGCCATATTTACACAGATCATCCTTGTTGTACTACTGCTGCTGGGTGGGATGTCCAAAAACTCCAAACTTTACTCCCCATTTTAAATCTTTGGCTAACCGGAGCTGAAAGAGCATTAGTTTTACCTTGAACAGTCTTGGTAAATGCTTGTCACTAATTTTAGATGTTATAATAGTTTTAAAAATGGATTAAACGACTAAGGGAAAGGACCTAAACAATGTGGAAATACTTACTCCAAAATACCCCAGTCCCCCGATGAGAGGTGTTTCGTCTTGCAGCTTCAATAAACTAGTGAGGTCAAAGCTGCTATGGTCACCAGCAGCCATAGAATAAGTCTGAGAAGAAGAGTTGAAAATTGTCTCTTATTAGTCTTGCATCGTGTCGTTTCCTCATGTAGCACCAAGTTATTAATTAAAAATGTCATGGCACATAAAAGGACACGCATGGTGCAGCCAGATAGTGCACACAGCAACATAAAACAATGAATCATGTTAATTTAAAAGCACAGTTTGAATTTCACTGCATCGTGTATTAATGAGGTAAACCCTGAAGCATAAAATTTAGAGCTTATCACCAAAAGACAAACTATAAACACAATTTGGATCTAAATCGCCTGAGCTATAGGTGCAGGACACAAACCTACACGAGTCCAAACGAGCCTTTAAAAGAGGTAATGAGGAACTAGTTTATTAGGTGTGTGCAATAAATGTAATGCTGGATTTTAGCTATTGCTGACATTTTGGTTCAGCGCAGTTAAGTCAAGTTGGCCTTGAGAATTCAACATACTTTTATTCTTGCAAGCTAAATGAAATAACACTATTGTCCACAAACCTGCACTCTATAAACCTGTTATATACACAGTATATTTACACAGTACTCTGCAAAACATTTCCGTAATGAAATTAGAGGAGGCTTTACCATCTGCATATGATTTAGTGGGTTCAGTAACATCTAAAGTTGTTCTTTGCTGCTGGTAATCTTTCTCTCTGTGCATGTAGCAATCCTGCAGCTTGCAGAAAGAGTGTGAACACAGGTAGTTCTCTGATTATTCTATTTAGGGCCAAGCTTCTACGTGGCCTCATGCTTTCACCGTCTATGTATAACTGGCTGCTCCCGCTGTGCCTAAATAATGTGATATTGACTTGCTCAAGGCAAAAGAACGTGGCGAGTCTCATGACCTTATAGTATTGACTTTGTTTATTTGCTGTAGTGCGTGACTCTTGGGAGGCTCTTGGTGATTTCTCATGATTTGCATTTGGTGTATTGCCTACTGTTGACAGCTATGTCTTTTCAACGGAAAGAGATTGTTCCTTTTGTTTCTCCAGTACATAAAAAAAACACTTTTATGAATGGGCCATTGATTTAATGTGGAAAACGCTCTATAAATTTCCTCCATAGATGTATAAAAGGGCTGGCATATGAGGCATGGATCTGCAATGCTGCCACAAACAGGAACTCTGATTATTTCTCATGGAAAGGTGAAAGCTCATACATTTATCCCACAACAAAAGATGAAGAAAAAAAGCAGTTTTTGAGAAAATGGCGTCATTTAAAGGCGTTTGCCGCCTTCTTTCTGTGAGTTGATGACACAGGCCTTAAAAACACTCCTTTTGTTTCCCTAGTGAATGTGACCGTCACCCAGGAGGCCATAAAGTCTGGAGGGTTTGAACAAATGTTACCATAACAGATCAATACGATGTGTATGCTTAAGCTGCTCTTTTGTAAATTGACACCTCCACTCCTCAGTATCTAATAAACCTAAACATCTTCCTGTCTCTTATGAAACAAAACAGCAAAGTGTTTTGATCAGATATTAATGACTTGTTGTGGATGCATTACCCATCCTGGGAGAGGAAAACGTTTTCTTTTCTTTATAAGTTTGAAAATAAAAATTACTCGACCTGATAAAGATTTCAGGCTTTAATAGTCAAAGATCTGATTTATGTAAAGAAGTTTAAACTATTTTCTAACTTTTTTTTTTTTTTTTTTAATAAAGTGGTTAGTATATCAGGGGAACCCAAGTCTGGTCCTCGAGATCTACCCTGCAACTTCTGGATCCAACACTGAATCAAATGGATGGCTCATTAGCAGGCCTCTGCAGAGCTGGATGACATGCAGAAGAGGAATTCAGCTATGTGATTCAGGTGTGGGCAACTGGGATAGGTTCCAGCCCCCCCGCGACCCCGTTAGGGACAAAGCGGTAGATAATGGATGGATGGATTCAGGTGTGTTGGAGATGTGATGAAGCTAAAAGTAGCAGGATGGTAGATCTCAAGGACCAGCCTTGGGCAGCCCTTGGTTAGAATATTTTCCCCTAATAGTTGAAAAATGGAAATATGTGCCTCAGGCTGTTATGAGAGGAACATGGAACAATTAAATTAGGAAAATGACAAAAATTCAAGCACGAATTTTGGCTTTGGGTATGTAAAAATGATACTGATGGTTGGAAAGATGAATATTTTGCAACTGCATCTGCTTGGAAAGTTTTCGTTGTTTCTCAATTTCATGCAAAGTGAAACAAATGACCAAGTCGTTTAAATAAATAAGAAGCAAGACTGGTAAAATCTGTAACTGTGAACTCTGAAGCTGTGCTCATACAAGCCTACCAAAGTGAATTTTATTTTAATTTTCCCCGAAGTTTACATTTTGCAGCTGGAAACACTCTGTAGCGGCACATTTTAGTAAGGCACAAAGGAGCGAATAAGTAAAAAAGGAAAAAACTCAACCTGCTTTAGAGGGAAATCCCTACCTAACTGTTGACAGCGTTGCTCTTGCGTTTCTATGTATCTATGATAATGATGGGTGAGTGAATAGCTGAAAACAGGTGGTCAGAATGATTGAAATGCCTTCTTCCCAGCATGCACAAACCATAAATGGTTCAGAGGATAACCTACTGTGTTTACATATGGTCACCCTCCAATTAGTTTTTTTCAGATTTATTACCTGGTGTCAATCTCTGCGTGAAGTACAGTGAAAATTTAATGGACCGTTGTGTTATCTCTCATGCAGTGCCTCCAGAACAGGTTGCATTTGTGAATCTAAAAATGTATATTTTAAAGCAGAGCTCTTCAGCTCTGATTCTTTCTATGCTGCAGCACACCTGATCCAAAAAAATTGGTTCTCCCAAACAGCTTGTTGATTGAACTTTGTTCAAGCCTGTTTAGGAGCCCATAGAGTTTGGTCAGATGCATTCTGACCCAACTCAGAGGCAGGATTCTGAGATTTTTTTTGGTCCGTTTTGTGAATATTTACAGACTTTGGATTATGCGCTCATTAATTTTGTATGATAGAAATACCAAGAAGACGTCAGTAAGCTTCAGTATTTTAAAGGAAATATATCATGCTTTTAAATCCTTCTAACGTGTAAATGCTTTGGTCTGAATCCTTGGTTCTTCTCGCTCCACACACACCTTATAAACCTGTCCTGAGGTGCACGAGTACCTACTCCACCCGGCCTTACACGACCATACCCGGAAACGGAGCGTTTCCATTAAGATTTGTCGAACTGTGCGGCTAGAGTTTTTGTACCTACTTCTCTGAAGTTCCAAGCATGTCGAGTTGTGCGGGTAGTGTGACATCTACAGGCTGGCATCCATTGATTGGTTTGATGTGATCCAGGGTGTTTGTTTTGCCCTTCAACGACGTCTCTTGATTTGTTCCATGAGTCAATTTCCCATTTATAACCATAATCAGAGCTCCAGTAAAAAGTTTCCGCAAAGTCTTCTATTTTCATGTTAGTCTTCTTCTATGGTATTTGTTGTCTTTTGTGGTGTTCTGCAGAACAAGTGCAAAGCGCCTAGAAAGTTGCATTACGCGGGGGGACCCGATTTGGTACGGTCTCTTTAAATGTGAACGAGGCCCGTCGTGCCCCACCCCCCTCCAGGTCACAGGAGGTTAAACTCTCCCCTTTTCCGCCATGTTTGTAGCTTGATAATAATAATAATAATGAATTTTATTTATATTGCACTTTACATTTGAAAAACAAATCTCAAGGTGCTACACTCAAGTAAAAAACACACAATAAAAACATACAGTAGCAATGACATACAATTATAAAAATTGTGGCGCTGCTGCCATAAAAGCTCTGTCCCCCATGGTGCGAAGCTTTGTTTTTGGGACTTGGAGCAGATGGCTGTCGGTGGAGCGAAGATGTCTTGTGGGTTTTGTGGGGTGCCAACAGTTCTTTCAGGTACACCAGTGCACTGCCATAGACACACTGATAGGTCAGGAGGCAGATTTTGTATTCTACCCTGAACCCAACAGGTAGCCAGTGTAGATTATGGAGAATGGGGGTGATATGTTGGGTTTTACGCACCCACATCAGGATTCTGGCAGCACAGTTTTGAATAGACTGGAGTCGTTGAAGGTTTCTGACAGAAATCCAGATGAGGAGTGCGTTACAGTAGTCCAGTCTGGAGGAGACAAAGGAATGGACCAGCTTCTCAGCATCTGACAGGAAAAGGAAAGGGCGAAGCTTTGAGATGTTCTGGAGATGAAAAAATGCTGTTTTACAAATTTGTTGAATATGAATATCAAATGAAAGGTTGGGATCAAAACGGACTCCAAGGTTAGTAACAGAGGGTGAGAGAGAGACATTGTGGCCTGCAAAGGAAAAGACTGTACGGGGGGAAGATTTCATTTGGTTTTGGGTGCCAATGAGGAGGGCTTCAGTTTTTGAGCTGTTCAGCTGGTGAAAGTTATCATTCATCCACGCCTTTGTCTCCTCCAGACAGGCAGTCAAAGATTTGAAAGATGTTGGAGAGGTAGGGTCCAGCCTGACATAGAGCTGAGTGTCATCAGCATAGCAGTGGAAACATATTCCATGCTTGCTGATGATGTGGCCCAAGGGGAGCATATTGATGGAGAAGAGGCTGGGACCAAGAACTGATCCTTGGGGGACCCCACAAGTGACAATGTGGGGCCTTGATCTGGCCTCCCCAAGGACCACACACTCAGCTCTATCAGTCAGGTAGGACTGAAACCACTGAAGTGCTGTACTTGATAGACCAGTAAAATGATGCAGACGGTGGAGGAGAATGGTATGGTCAACAGTGTTGAAGGCGGCTGAGAGGTCCAGGAGCAGGAGGAGTGATGGAGAGCCCTGGTCAGAGGCCACCAACAAATCATTGGTAACCCTGACCAGGGCTGTCTCAGTACTATGGGCGGAACGAAAACCAGATTGAAACTTTTCAAACAGACTGAAGGATTGCATGTGGTTATGAATTTGGGTGGCAACTACTTTTTCAATCACTTTTGAAAGAAAGGGGATATTGGAGATGGGTCTGTAGTTGGAGAAAACGTCGGGGTCGAGAGATGGCTTTTTTTAACAAAGGTTTAATAAGTGCTGATTTTAGGGCTGATGGAAAATGTCCTGATTGCAGTGAGTGATTAACAATGGTTGTTATGAGGGGGCTGAGGTAGTTGACTTGGGATTTGACAAGGCATGAGGGAAGAGGATCCAAGTAGCAAGTGGACAGCCTCATCTTGCGGATGAGATCCTCCACGTGTCTATGTGTTGTAGGCGTAAAATTGGAAAAGTTGGGAACTGGGGTGGTGGGAATGGATAGTGAGGAGCCCGAGGGAATAATAGTAGTGCGGATTGAAGCAATTTTGGAAGTGAAAAAGTCCAAAAAAGCATTGCACCTTTCACTTGTGTTTATTTTATGCACGTGATTTGGTGGTTTGAGCAGATGGTTTATTGTTTTGAAAAGTTGTCTTGAATTTCCTGGGGTGCTGTTTATAACATTGGAGTAGTATTGTGATCGAGCATGACTGAGGGATTTTGCATAAGATTTCTGATGCTCCCTGTATGCATTTTTATGGACAGTTAGACCTGAGGATAGAAAACGCCTCTCAAGAGCCCTCCCAGCCGCCTTCTTTCTACGCAGTGCACCGGTGTACCATGGAGCAGACTGAATAAAGGATACGGACCGTGTTTTGAGAGGAGCATGATTCTCAAGTATTTGCTGTAGTCCAGTATTATATTGATCCACTAGTTTGTCAAGTGATGAACGATCAGTGGAT
>JBAMIG010000013.1:5701762-5712577 GCA_037177335.1 Kiunga ballochi | reverse complement strand
GGGCTTCCCTCCTTGAGCTGCTGCCCCCGCGACCCGACCTCGGATAAGCGGCAGAAAATGGATGGATGGATGGATGGCTTAACAAGCCCATATTAAAGTTTTTCTTATCAGCTCTCGGCACTTTGTTTGGGACAGTTTTTGTAACCTTTGTTCTCCATTAGTGTTACTTTGGAAGTTTTGCATAAAAACATGATGTTGTGCACATTTTAAGAGATTTATTTTTAAATAACTTTAGCTGAAGGCAGTAAGTTTGGTCTGCAGCAGTGTGCTCACTGTCTTCTGTCTTATTGCATGCATTCAAATATAAACATTGAAGCTGGTAACTTGCAAGCGGGCTCTGGCTCTGCTCAGCCTTGTCTTGGGACAGACACTGTCTTGACAGGGTTGCATAAGGATATTCTGACAAATGCTGTGTCAGAATCAATGAGAGGATTGAGACGCCCTGTTCCTACTGCAAAGAGGGAGGTACGCCAGCAGAGCTGTTGGAAACAAAGAGTGCTTTTCTGTTGTAGGAAAAGCAGCTGCAGGCCTGGAAAATATACTTCAAATATTTTGTATTTCGCTCACCACCTTTGTCACACATTCATATCTTTGTTCTGCATATTTCAAAACAGAAATTTATGGGATGTTCCATCTCTTTGGCGCTCCAGGGGAGAACATTTTGCTGTTCCATAATAGTTCTGTCACTGCTGCACCTGAACAACAAGTTATACATTTACAAGTTTAGTCTTCTTTTATGTGTTTTTTTTATTTGCTAAACTTTTGATAGATATAGGTGTACATACCAAACGGGTACGCATCAGAACTGCTAACAGAACCGCTTTTAGTGTCTCAGAACTGCATTGTTTTCCTTGGACTTGAATCTTTGCATTCATGTGGATATTACTTGGCATGTACTACCCGTTTAAAGAAGTAGTACATGGGTTGCAGACTAAACACAGCCTTTGTGGCTTGCGACCTCCACCAGCAGGACAGTGTGCCCTTCCACACCATAAAAACTGCTTTGTAAGTGTGAAAATAACCTGACAGTCAAGTTAGAGACCAGACGTAAAAACACAACAACGGCGACATTTGAGTTTTTTCTGGTTTTCCTTTAAATGAGATACTAAAGTTGATTAACTGAGCACGCAATATGCTATGTACTCACATTCCTGTATAATACAAAATCTAGATTTATTAATTTTAAAATTAAGAATGAATAATATTGAAATTGTAATAGTAGACAAATGATATCATAAAAAGATACATTAAATGCTTATTCATTTATTTAAATCTATGATTTTACTTTTAAATAAGTGGTCTGCATTGCTTTATATTTTTGTGATTTTTTTTTCTATTTTTTTTTTGTAAGTTTAGATATTGGATATTTGATTTATTACACTCAGATTGTTAACTCAATGGCAACAGAAAACGGGAAGAAAGGGAAATATTAGGCTACTAATTTACCCTGCTTTTTTTACATGAGCAGTGTGACTGTGACCTTTGGCTAACTCGGAGGCCCTTTGTCTCTCCACTTTTCTTCCATAGATCGTGTCCAACGTCCTGATTTTTTCCTGCACCAACATTGTGGGAGTGTGTACTCATTACCCAGCTGAGGGCTCCCAGAGGCAGGCCTTCCAGGAGACCAGAGAATGCATCCAGGCCCGCCTCCATTCTCAGAGGGAAAACCAGCAGCAGGTGAGCTCAGAAGACGCCTGTAACAGACTTTTATGCTTTAAACAAACTAGTACATTGAGTTTTCATGAACAAAACAGATGAATTAAACTGCTTAAGTGGTAGAAAATAATTTTGTATTAAATGAGATGATTTTGGTTCTTTTTTATGTATTTAGACAGAAATAATTGATCACTAAACACACCTAAGCAAGAGAACAATTATTTTCGTTTCCAATGAGATGCATCTTACTGGAGTAAGGTGTTGCTTCAACCAGGTTTTTAAAAGCTGCATATATTCAAAAATTTAAAGTCGTCTTATTGATGCATATTATTTTTGCAACATTTTACATCACTTTATGGTAAAAGGTTTGCTCAAAACTCTGTTGAAAACGCTCTAAAACATGTCTGCTGCCCCCTAGTGGATACTTTTTGCACTACAATAATTTAGACATTAAGGTAATTAAAAGTAACTTTTTATATGTTATTAAAAGGATAACAAAGCATTTTTTTTTTTACTTTTTCTAGAATTGGGCTTAAAAGCTTTAGATAAAAACATCTTACTCATCATTAGCTGTAGTTATATACGGCTAAATCTCGCACTAATAAAAGTATGAGTGCAGTCTGAATAGAAACCAACTTTTGCTCTAATTATTGAGGTCATGTCAACATTATGTTGAGATAAATTGGAAATGTACCAAAGTGAACATCTGTGTATGTTGTGAAAAATGGTTCAGCTTCAGGGCAGTATCATGTAATATATCATCTGGATGTTCCAAAAACCTGTTAACAGAGAGATAAATGAATAAGTGCAACTTTACACTGTAATCAATATAAACATAAAATAAATTGGCCCTTGTAGCAGAAAGTTAGTTGGTGGAAGCAAAAGCTTATATCATACCTTCCCCTTTTTTACCTCACAAACTTAAACACAGACGTTTAGTCAACAAAACAAGAATAAACCACAATATAAAAATAATAATACATAAACTAATTTTCTGTACTATAAGGCAAAAATGTTATAGTGACTTAAAACTTGCACAAAATCAAAGAACCGCAAATACTTTTACTGCAGCTCGGCCTTTCTGCACTAAGCTGTCCATCGTGCATGTTTTAGGTTTGATCTCATTTTTTTATGGGTCCCCTTCTTGTGTTACCTCATCTCTCATTGGTCACTCACTCCTGCTGACAGCTTACTGTAAACACCTCCCTACCATGCAAACACCAGCCCTGTGCAACCATTATTATTTGTTTGTTATTAGAATAGTAGGCCCAAAATAATGTGTTACAATATATGATTTGTTTGTATATGATTTCACTATATTTTCTTTTTATAGAATAAAAATATATATAATTATATAATTTTATGATATATATAATTTTTTTAGTAATATATTTAAAATGTATTATTATATTTGTAGTACATTATTGAAGTGAAACACAATGTATGTGATCATTTTATCTAGATTTAAATACTTTTTTAGTCTTTTTATATTAACAGATCTGAGAGGAAAAAGCACATTATATGGGCATTATGTGAAACTGCTGTAAAATTAAATAGTTCAGTTCATATAGAACATAAGATGTGTGTGCATTTAAGTGAATTGTTCTTTATCCACATTTCTATCATTAAACAGGTCAGGAGAAAGTAAGGATAGTTGGAGCAGTTGGATGTATTATACTCAGTTTAACGTAACCATGGGTTATATTTGCTTCCCTGCACAGAGAACACATGGTTATAGTTGGGGAGGACAGTTTCTCAAAATAATTTGCATTTTTATTTAACATTTGGATTTCTATTTCAATCTTCTTTGGTTTGCAAAATAGTTTCAGGTACAATGTATGAATGGAAAAGCAAAATACCACGGAAACCCACCATTAAAGTTGTTTGCCAGCCGCAGCAAAACCAGAGTCTAACAGTTTATTTCCTATTTTATCATGTGTGTGCTATAAACAACATATTATTACCAGGTGCTTTAGTTAACATGCCAACTTCTACTCAAACTCCAATATTTCCTTCCATTTTTACGGTAGGAACGTCTCCTCCTCTCAGTACTTCCTCGTCACGTTGCCTTGGAAATGAAAGCTGACATCAACGCCAAGCAGGAGGACATGATGTTTCACAAGATCTACATCCAGAAGCACGACAACGTCAGGTAACATCACTGAGGCCACGGGATGATATGGGGAGACTATTGAAGCTTGTGTAAATGAGACATTTTTCACACACTCCTTTGACACAGTGTGCTATTTTACTATGGTTTTTTACTACGTCTGACAGGTTCTAGTCTAAATAATGAAAAATAGCATCACTGTGACATGAGGTCGCATGCAGACATAAGTACCTCACTGACAAGTATATGCTGAAATACTTATACTTTTAAAGTTTAACAGTTTAAAGGCTTCTGATCTTCTTACTGTGACTTATATGTTGAATTGATCCAAGATGTTTACAAATGGCCGCTGCCCGGTTCATACTGTTATCCAGGACCTGCGTAGGATCTCCTTCCTCTGAACTTTTATCTTTCATGCCATCCTTCTTCTCTGTGTTTTATGTTTTTGTCATGTTTATACAGCCCATAATAAACAAGTGTGTTTGTCCACCCCAAATGATGTAGCCTTCCTGGTAATGTCTTTGGATTTTAAAGTTCTACCTCAGGACTTGGACAACATTTTATAATGTCCATTTATATTTTGGGAGGCCCAACCAGTGTGCCATGTGTGTTTTTCCAGAATTTTTAAGTTGGTTGTGACTTCCATCCATCCATTATCTACTGCTCTGTCCCTAGCAGGGTCGCGCGGGGGGGGGGACTGGAGCCTATTCAAGCAATCAACGGGCGAGAGGGACGCCAGTCCATCGCAGGGCTAACACACAGAGACGAACAACCATACACACTCACACTCACTCCTATGGGTAATTTAGAATCACCAATCAGCCTATCCCCAAGGTGCATGTCTTTGGACTGTGGGAGGAAGCCGGAGAACCCAGAGAGGTTGGTTTTTAGACACCCAAATATTTTTTTGACCATTCCTTCAGAAGTATACAAGTTAGATTGGAAACTGATGCTGGAAAAGAAGGCCTGGCTCACAGTCTAAAAGCTCTAATTTTTTAGTAAGTCCTTGAAATTAATCCACAATTAGACTGACACTAACTTAAGAACTGCGTCGCAGCAGAATAGCTGCAACAAAAGACCATTTAATGCAGGTTTATCCTAAATGATGCAGCTCGCCCACAAAATGTAGCAGAAGAGGATGGAGAAGTGGATGGGTTGCCATGACAACATGTTTAGTATTTTCCCAGAATATTTTTTACCTGCCTAGTGTAGTGTTTGTATGTGTGTGTGTGTGTGTGTGTGTGTGTGTGTGTGTGTAGTGCGATTTGATTCATATTGCAACATTGACAAAAGAAATATTGCATATAAATAAAGACACCCAAGAAAGATTAATGGGGAGGAGACAATTGTCTGATATCTAAATTGTGTGAAGACAAACTTAACCACCAATATGAAAGATGGAAAATATGAAATAACATCTGACCTTTCTGATTATGCAGCTGGTTTAGTTGGAAGGGTTAAACAACTTGCAACGTACGTCATTATTGGTAATGAGGTGTAATTTTTGTCTTCACTAAACAACCGTAGAAAAGTTGAGTTAAACTGTAAGAATGATAGCACGTGCTTTTACTTCATCAGGATAGATTATTGTAATGCTTTTATCACTTTTTGAGTAAAAGCAATCACTAGATTGAAGTGTCTTCCTGCTGTTACTTCTGCATTGACTTCCTATCAGCTGTTCATAACCTGGTCTTAAATTATACAGCTTTATATGGACAATTTATATCAGACTTTTTGCAGTCATGTCATGTGATCAGGGTCTGCTGATCGTGCAGATCAACTGGTTAAAGACCAGAGGTGATGGAGCTGTTTCAGTCGCTCCTGTTTGTACCCCAAATGTCTTTGAAACAATTTAGATTTTAATATTTTTGCTTCATAAATAAAATTTGCTGTCTTAATTTAGATAAGAGCTCTTTAACTCCTAAGGGGCTACAGTCCTGCAGGTCTGTTTTAACACTTAACTCAAATTGATGGTTCTGTTTGGAGCAGAAAGCACCCAAAACCTGGCAGACAGTGGCCCATGAGGACCAGAGCTTAGACCACTTATGTAGGAGTTATGTCAGTTGTCTTCTTAATGATCTAAAGGGAAATCTACACACACAGTGATGTCGATGTTCCTCACAAAGCAAATCTGAGTGCAAACAAAGCATTCAATAGGCTTTTGGGATGCATCCATGATCTGAGGTTTGGAAAAAAATTCCCTCTCTGGTTTCATTTATCCTTGATAAGAAACTTCTATCCTCTAAATCTCCGTTTTTACTCTATACACACTGACTCTGAAATAATCCAGCATTGTGTGGAGATCAAATCACTTCTTCGAGGCTACAAGAAAATAGTTTTGTTCCAGTATTTATCTGATGGTTTTTTGCCTTAATCACTTAAAATTGCTGCTCTGTTGGTTATGGAAAGGAGTAATGGCCGCGTCTGCTTTTTATAGCCCAGTATCAGAAATAAAAATCAGCCTCCAGCTTTGCTTTTGTCATTTTTCCGCATTACTGATGTGATGCTTTTGGTTTTGATTTCCTGTACATATGGAGTACATCACACCACTGATGGGTATTGAACATGAATCGACTTCTTTATCTTTCCCTCAATCTGAACTTTGACATCATCTTGCTTCGTACTTTGACCAGGTTTGGCCTGATAGTTTGCAGACAGCGGATGCTGTTTGATTTCCGCATTCACTTCTCTAGGGTCCTTACAGATTTAATGATGCACATTGACTCATTGCTCGCTTTAGTTTTCATTGTATGATGTGGGTTTTTTTCCCTCTAACTGTGAACACTCATCATTACAGTTAGCTTATAACACAGAGAATAATGAAACACTATGTAACCCCATAGGACAGATGTGGTTAGAGGACTTGTGGTTAGGTTTAGCACCATCTTCTGGAAAAAGAAAACACTGTCAACAGGCTTTTATATGTTTTTTCAATATGCTTTTATGGCTGATCTGGTGAAGACATTGATCTAGAATACCACACTATATGGTTCTGTCTCATCTAAGTACCAGGAAATGAATATATGTCAATGTAAGATCCTCCATTGTGATGATAACCAGGCTGTGAGCAACAGTGTAAAACTGACTCATTGCTGTCACAGTCAGGTGGAAAAGCAAAAAACCCTCTGTGCATAATGGCTGCTATTGAAGTCCTTTATCACTTTGATGTGTTTCTTTGAAACCTCCCGGGTTAGAGCATCAAGTCACGTACTTGGGCTCTCAGACACAAAAGCCTTTTCATTACTATTACTGACTCCTATTGGTGCACATCTTCTGTTTTCTTTATTTTTCTCCATTGCATAAGTTTAAGAGTTTAGTTGTTATGAGTGTGAATAAAGTTTTTTTTTTCCTGACTGGTTATATTGTAAAACATTGTTACTTGCACAGAGGATTTTTGTTTCGAAGCATAAATAACCCGAGCAAAGAAAACAACATGGAAAGTGAAAGCTTTGATTTAAACATGAGGGCTTTTTGTGACTTGTTGGGAGCAAGAAGCACATTAGCAGCATCGACTGAGCTCATCTGAGCTCTGTATGTGGTCATGTGTGCGTTGTGAATGCTGAACTACTGTGTAACTGGGTTTGTTGGGGAGCATTCAGCAGCTTTGGGTAATTGGGGCTCTGCTGAGAGACCTGGAAACACCAGGAGGAGAAGTGACAGCTCCCACTGCTACCACTGAGGAGCAAAAAGGTCTTGGGAAGAGGTGTGGAAGGAGCTGCTTTCGGGTTGAAGCGAGCTGCATCTGCAGATTTGCATTAGACGTTTAGACGTGCACCTTTCTGCGGTTGTTAATTCAGGAATTCCAGGCAGCCTAAAACCGAGGTGACAAATCAGTTAATGAACCATGGAAGGTATGTAATTATATCCTTTGATCCAACAAACGTACAAATTGTTTCTGATAGTCGAGGGTGCACATTTGCACCAATTCAAACCAAACCGCACTGAGTCATCTGGATGAAGCATGGAGGAAGAAAAAAACACATGTCTGCAGGTTAAATGTGCTTCAAATCATGTCGTCGTCGTTTGGTCTTACATAACATAATTAGCTGATAGGTTCTTATGACAGAACAGCTGGTTCCCAGGGGACATGAGTGGCTCAGGAGGAAGACATTGAACCGGTGATCTTTCATTCTCCAGTTTCTGCAGTCTTCATGTCAAAGGCTCCTTGGTCAGATTACTGACCCAATGTGCTCTTTGTAGGGCAGAGAAGTTTATTAAATTGGATAAAAATCTACACTGATACTCGATTTTTTTCTTTGTTTTTTCTATTAGAACACAACTTATTTCCATTTCAACTCTGCATATGAGACGTCTGAAAAGATGCCATAAAACATTGTAACTAGGCAAACTCAAACAAATGGTACATGATAAAAAGGAAGTGTTGTAATACCAGGGAGCACTTGCATGACTCCAAATCCGTAATATTTGCATCAGTCATCTCAGAATCCTGACAAAGATGAATCTTATTTAATGTATTGCGTCACCAGAATCTGGTGTTTCTGAGCTACTATAGTGTCATTATACCAAAATAGAAATATTTATGAGGCTATTAGAAAAAAAAGGCAATCCAGACATGATCATAAATTAGTTCTGAAATTAACATATTAGTTAAATTATGAGCAGCACTTGAATTGAGCTAATTTGGCCTGAAAGCAGACTGATGTAAACGAGGCTGATTTCACCTCCGGCTGTGCAACAGGTTGCCTAAGAGAGAAGTTTCATCTCTTATTTAAAAGGTTTCTTCCCCTCTAAACCAAATATTTCAGGGTTATAAGCTGTAGCTCAGCTATTCATACGTGAGGGTGCTTAAAACCACGTTATTGTTGTTGCCCATAACCCAACCATCCTGTGAGTAGCTTACCTGCCTCACATATATGCCATGGGATTTTGGTTACAACATTATAGGTATAAATCAGTGACCAAGTCTGGTCTTTGAGATCTTCCATCCTGCAACTTTTAGCTGAATTCCTCATCTGCATGTCATGTGATTCAGCTGTGTTGGATCTGAACGTTGGAGGAGGATTTGGGCACCTCTGGTGTAAATGGTTTTAAAATTGCCTGGGAAGGAGAGTAAAGACTGCACACTTTGTTTAATGATGGCCTCTTCTTTTTTTTTTTTTTTTTGCATCATTTGCTGGAAAGTGGTGAAGAATCATTAAAACTGATCCAAGCGAGGCTGGAAAAACATGCTCAGATGGTTGCATCTACACAACTACGAAATAAATTATTGGTCTTAATAAGCTTTGCAAGAGGAATTGCTCTGCTTTATATGAACACTTAAGCTTACAAGGATCTCGCTAACAACATTTTAATATCTGACCAATGCAGAATGAAGCATAACAGCTACTGACCAGTCCAATTTCTTTTAGAGTTTCTGCACCAACCAAAATGACAAAAGCAATATTCCAGTCCAAATTAGTTCTGTTATCACCACAGCGCAGATGGTCACTCAGAGTGGTCCCTATTATTCCCCACTTTTTTAAAGATTGCGGCATCCCATTTGTGTTTATGCTCTGAAGTGATGTCCTGTGGCTTCAGGAATGAGGCCAAACCGACTGTTGACTAATAGACTGTGCCCGAACGGTTCTGGCGTGGATGTTTCACTGCTGCCGGATCGGCCTTTAAATGCACAAGCAGGATTGTCAGTAAATGCTGCTGCTGTTGCTGGTATGTAGGCCAGCGACACTTGGAAGAACAGACATTACATCGGTCATTAGATGAACTGACTTTCACTGCCTTTGTTCTGTGTTGTGGCTGAAACATTAACAAGAGCTGAGCCCAATCAGCATGCACACATGGTTTCAGTGTTAACGTGCACTTCACACTGCACGTGTGTTATGATGCATAAACCATAACCTGCAAATGTCATTTATGAGCACTCAGCAACACACGTACATATTGCACTAATATACACGCTACATAACATTTGTTGAACGCTGATAGGAAAAAGATTTTCTGGGGGGGTCTTGTTTTTTTTTTTCCTGCTCAGCCAAAGTTAGTGAGTCCCCAACAACGCTGCAGAGTTAACAGCCTGGGGCAGATAAATGGATGGCATCTAGCCCAAAGCTGTTTTGGTGCCAGATAAGAGGGCATTGCAGGGTCAGGCAATGCCAGCAAAGTGCAACTCCGGTTCCGCTGAGAGTTGAGCCAGAGCTGATTTTAAGGCTTTGACTCTTCAAGCTGAGAAAGGGAGCTGCAGGTTTTATTTTCCTGCTTTGTCTTTTTTTAAAAGGATGTTTTCAGAGGTGGCAGTCGCTTTAACCTCTGTTTTCCTGTCTCAGTGCAGATTAAGTCTTGTTTTAAGATATGACCCAAGAAGTCCTGTTTCAATACGAGCTCTTTGTTTGGCACTTTATCAAAATGTACCATTTTTTTCAGGATACATTTTATTAAATGCTCTTACCACCTGATATGTTTTGTAATGCAACCTTCTGTTTTTTGGTATCTGTTATGAGGCAGAAGACAAAAATTAGATAACTTGATCTCGATCAAAGTTTTTTATCTTCAAGTCATGTAAAATGTCAAACTGCATGTGTCAAATATGTCCCATACAGGTTTATTTATCTGAACAGAACCAGTGTCATTTGATTGTGCAGCCATAGGTTTTAATGGATTTAAGATATTCTGATGAAAATTAGTTCAAGGATTGTTGTTGTTTGGTTGTGGGAAGCAAAAATGAAAGTGCAGAAAATCCTTTTTATTGCAATTATGTCAAACTTTATTTTATGTTTCTACAACTCTGGTGGTCAGGGGCCACTCTCCTACAGGTTTTACATGTAAAACTGTTGGATTTATTTAATTTAATCAGGTTTGTTGGAGCAGGAAAGCATCTAAAGCCTGTAGGACAGTCTTTTCCAACCCTGAGTCCTGCTCTGTATATACGGCAACCTTCAAGCAAATGCTGGCAGTACACGTTTGCATCCTCACATCTCTTTGAGGTCTGAAACATCACTTCAGCAGTTTCCCCTAAGAAACAAGGCAAGGCAAGTTTATTTGTATAGCACCTTTCATGTACAGGACAATTCAAAGTGCTTTACATGGAAACGGTA
>JBAMIG010000013.1:5681502-5695405 GCA_037177335.1 Kiunga ballochi | reverse complement strand
TATGAGTGAAGTTTCTGCCATAAAGTGATGCAACATGTCTCACAAACAGTATGTATTAAATATGCAACATCAGACCAAAAAGGGTTAAATATCAAAAATTAGTCCAAATTTTACTTCTAAATCTCTGACTTGGACCACTTATTGTGTCGCTTGGATGGACTGACATCCACCTGTTTGGATCCAACATAAAAAAAAAAAGTTAAATCAAAGGGATATATGATCTTTAAAAACTATAATACATCCATTTATTTTCTACCGCTTATGGTTGCCTAAAGCAAGGAAGCCCAGACCTTCCTCTCTGCTCATTCTGGGGATCCTGAGGCAGTCCTGGGTCAGGATCCTGCATGTTCTGGGTCTTGTCACCGGGAAGGCATCCTGAGTAGATATTGAGTCGCCTCATCTGGCTCCTCTTGATGCGGAGCAGCAGCAGCTTTACTCTGAAGCCTCACAGATGACCGAGCTTCTCACCTAGTCTCTAAAGGAGAGCAAAACCACCCTGTAAGGGAAACTCATATCAGCCTCCTGTAATTGGGGTCTTGCTCTTTAGGTCACCTCCAACAGCTCATGATGATAGATGAGGGTAGGAACGGATCAGTAGATTCACCTTCTGGCTCAGTTTTTTTTCTGAGTCTGCATCCCTGGAAACACGTCACCAATCCGCCTGTCAATCTCACACTCCAGCTTTCCCTCACTCATGAACAGAACTCTGAGATACTTGACCTGCTTTGGCACCGGACCGGGAGAGGACGCATTTCCTGTTTCTGGCTGAGGATCAAAGTCTGAGATTTGGAGGTGTTGATTTTCATCCTAGTCACTTCAAACTTACTTCAAACAAAAGCTGGAGACCGCGGAGCCAAAAGAACCACATTTTCTGCAAAAAGCAGAACCAAATCCTGAGGCCAACAAACCGGACCCCACACAGCATCTATCACAACTAAAATTAAATTAACTTATTGATTACTAAGTTGAGCGATTTCCAGATATAATAAATTAAGTCCTACTTTAAATTAATCTATGATAACCAACTAATCGTTTATTTGATTTGATTCTAAATTCTTTCATAATTCTAGAAATGTATTGGTGCACCCTTCCAATCATTACATAATCTCTTGAAAGCAGCTGGAGCTACTTGCATGCAACTGTGGCACTGACTGACTCACTGCTTCATTTGCTACCAGATGCAACTAACTATTAAACTGGCTAAATAAAAAGCATAACTATCATGGCAAGGTATGTTACTATCCTCTTTTTTTAAACCAACAAAACAGCTTTTGTACCAGTAACTCCCACCAGGTTTGCTTAGTGCTGAATGTGGAACTTCTCCCCATCATCAACCCCTGCTAATCGTTATCAGAGTCGCCGCTGGCATGAGGATAGATGTGCAGTACACACTGTTACAAGGAGACAAACGACTTTTGGAGTCAATAGGTAACATGTGTAGTTGCTGAACTGTGGAGAGAACATGCAGACTCGATGGGTTTAACCTCAGAGAGCAACAAGAGGAGACTTTTTTAATTGGATTTTGTCTCTTCAATAACGAGTGTTGATATGGCCCTAGGTTGTGCAGCAGACTGATTCCTTGACATTTGCTATTCCCTTGAACAACATAATTGATTAAATTCACATGTGGCAAGCCAGTGAGGGGTCATTTTGGGAGCATTGGAAAGCTTCAGCTATGCTTCAAAGCGCACATGGTCTTGGTTTGCAGCCTTACAAAGCAAAGAATACTTAGTGGAGGGTCGAGCAGTGAAATTGGGAATCCTGCAGTAAGAAAAGTCTGAATAAAATCTTCTGCATTGTCTCTTTCTTGTCTGTGTTTCTTGCAGCATCCTGTTTGCAGACATTGAGGGTTTCACCAGTCTGGCATCGCAGTGCACAGCGCAGGAGTTGGTGATGACTCTCAATGAACTCTTTGCCCGCTTTGACAAGCTGGCAGCGGTAAGGACTCGTTCACATGCGTGCACATGTGCAGAAACTGTTTCCATAATTTTATTTAGGCTTTTTTTGTGATGTATGATCGTCTTCTGCTTTAAAAGAATAATGAATCCACTAAAGTGAAAGTTGCTGCCATCTTCTGACATAAGCTGGAGGTCAGGCAGCCTCTTTCCTTTTCTTTTCTGAAGACGTTCTGGGTGGCTGTGAGTGAGGTTGATGACTCAGTTAAGTATTATGAGATGACTCACTTCACATCTCCTACTGAGACTTGCTGAACATACTGTACAGGATAATGGACAGAAAAAAAACCTGTAAATACTAAAATGCTCATAATTCTCCTGCTTTTCCCCGAGGCTTGATGCTTAATCTGACCAAAGCTGTGAAAACATGTCATGTGTCCACGCACATGCTCGGAGACTTTACACGGGTCTATCTCTGCAGAGCTTTTCCACAATGAAGTGAAATGTTACATTAAAAACATTATGATTCTTGTTTCAGAATTAGAGTGGGATTTTCTGATAAAACCTTGCTATCATGAATAAAGATAAAAGAAAACTCCACAGAGATCAGAAGAAGAGGAGTGGGCTTACATGGGAAGAAGTTGTCTAACCTTTGATATGATTTAATATTAGATTACCAGTGTTCAGATAAGCTAGCTTGTTACCTGCTTGACATGTTTTGCTTTCATCCCATAGCCATTCTCAGAAGCGCCACGTGATGATGGGATTTGTCTTTAGAGGGATAGTGTCATTCAAAGTGTCTGTTTGAAGAAATGAATGGACTTTACAGAAATGGGAGCCAGAGGTGTGGACTTGAGTCAGATGACTTGGACTCAAGTTAGACTTGAGTCATAAATTTAATGACTTCAGATTCGACTTGACAAATTTATGATAACTTGCAACTCGACTTAGACTTGCACTAAAATGACTTGTGACTTAACTTTGACTTTGGGCTATTGACTTGGAAGTAAAGATAGCTAGTCAAAGTTAGCTAGCTAATGTTAGCTTAGTAACAGAACATTAGCATGATGCACTCAGCAATTCATTGAGCCCAGACTTGCACTACAAAGTAAACGTGTGGTTTTTTTCTCTCGTGTATCAGACTCAACTTTAGTCAGAATACAAAGACATGCTATATAAGTTTTAACAGATTATAAATTCTGGAGCAGAGATATTAGCTATTCCCATGTTAACGTCATTCACTTTTCTGAAAGCTTCCCCCCCATTGCTGAACTGAATAAATGGAAATAATATTCTGTTAATATTTTAAAGGACTGTTTATTGTAAACACAAAAGTGTTAAATTTCAAAGTGTTTAAATAAACAGAAATTTCAGAAAAATATTATTTTGTGTAAGCTTAATATTTCACTATTTATAACTAAAATTTTGATAAAGATCTCATGGTGACTTGGCTGTGACTTAAAACTCATTGTTGAGGACTTGTACTTTACTCTGGACATTTTGTCTTGACTCGAGACTTGCTAGTTGTGACTTGGGACCAACTTGGGACCTGCTACAAAATGACTTTGTCCCACCTCTGGTAGCAGCACCTCTGCGTTGTCCGTTTCTGATTATGGACACCTAAGATTTTCTAACATTTAAAGTGTTATCTGCCAGTGCAGACAAACTGAAGCATTATAAGTGCCTGGGTCGACTACTGATGTATGTTGATCCATAATAAGGAAAATAATTTTAGGTAAATGATATATTACCTCTGCTTTGCAGTAAATATGATGCCTGTAGATAGTTAGAAATAATTCCAAAAAACATTTGGACACATCCACTTCCAAGCTCCTTATCCTGGAAGTGATTTGATGATGTCACAGCCACAGGATTTACAGCAAGTTAATAGATGATGGTAGATCTAAGAGTAATTTGTATATTTATTAATGCTCAAATTTGAGTTTGGAAAAAGTGTAAAGCAATGATCTTTAACTCTGGTGCTTGAAAATCAGTACATCTTCAGGTCCAGTCCTCGTGAGTTTCCTCGCTGAAACACACTTGCTTCAGATAAACTGATCGCCACAGCTTGTTAAGTACTGCGCATGTCCGTTAATGACCCATTCATTTGAATCAGGTGTGTTGCTGCAGAGAGGCGTGGAATACCTGCAGGAGGACCGGACTTGAAAATCCTAGCTGTAGATATTTGAATGTAGATCAAACCCAAATTAAAAGGTCATTGTGCTGAACGGGTTTGATCCATTTTATTTGACTCGAGTGTGCGCACGCAGCAAATCTAAAATCTGCTGAAAAATAGCGCTCGAGGACTGGAGTTAAACATCTAGAGCTGGGTCAGCAACTTCACTCCTGAAGGGCTGCAGTAGGTGTTTCCCTGCTGCAACACACCGGTTACATCAGACCAAATGAGAAAACTTGTGCAGAGATTCAGGCATGCTGAACATCCATTACTCCTAAGGACAATTTAAAGTGATCAGTTTGCAGATCATGCATGTCTTTGGAAGACACAAGTAAGCTGGAGGATATAAACTTAATGGTAATAATCGTATTAGTGACTCTGAAGTTTATTAAACAACACATGGTGTAATGCTTTGCTGTCTCTTTACAGTTTATCTATGGCAGGTATTGGCATTCTAAACCGATTATTTTATAGTATTTCTCAGCAGTGTGGCGGCACAGTGAGCTACTGTGCTGACTCACATTGACTCTTCCTACTCTGGCAGATATAAATAGCATCTGTTCTGTGGTTGCAGGAATCTAAATAGTTTTTGGAAATCATGGAGATGATGAGCCTAACCTGGTCTCTCCTAATGCTGAACACAAATAAGCAAAGTTAACTAAATGTACACATTTGGGAAGTCAGTTAATCTACTGCAGTCTTATCTTTAAACAGTAACACAAAACACTGACGAATAAATACTACAGTAGAAATTGAGACTGTCTCTTCATGCTTACTAAGATGGGTAAAAATCTCACTTCATAAAATATTATACAATTTGTTGCATCACTCATGTTGCTAATTGTTTTCGTAGAGCTGTAGACACTTCCTGCTTGTTATAGGAAAACCATTAGCATCCTGCAGCCAAACATCTGTCCTCAGCCTATTTTTGATACCTGAGCCCCTGCTAAAAACGACAGCTTCATAAATATGGATTTTAAAAAGATGGTATAATCCAGGACCATCGATGTTTGTCGAGCTACTGCTGAATGTATCCATTTGTTTATGAAAGGGGAGAGATTGTGCTGCTAATCAATATTTATGAGTGAAACGGACATAATGCTTTTATAAAGCTGAAACAGAGCAACTGACACTTTTATGTCCATGCCAGATGTACCTTCTGTTTGTGTTCACACACACACACACACACACCCACTGTGCTCCTTACACAGTGTGTCTTTTTGTTTTGTAAGCCATGTGCTGGAGAGATACTCAGGTGGGTATCATGAGACACAATATTCTCCAAAGCCTTTGGGATCCACACACACACTCACACACTCACACACCATGCAGTTGTTGTCTCATGTTGCTAAGAGATCTTTAATGTTAATGCTAATATGTAAGACCTTGTAGGCCTGTAGGGATTTTGCTCTCTAAGTGTTTTACAGGCTTTATTTAATGCTGTGCTCTTTATGAACAAAATGTAAGAGTTCAGTTCTGACCAGTTTGTTTACTGGGGTGAAACCACTTCCTGTAGTGCTGTTCTGAAAATGAATAACCAGAAGACTAAGCACAAAGCTGTGAAAAAAGTTTATCGATGGTCCTATGAAGTGTCCTTTTGTAGACCACCTGAGTCTGAGGAAAACCTGCCAACATTTTATGTATTTTCCCAGATGACACAGGATTTAATTTTTGTTTCTTATTTGCATTCCCTCACAGCAATTTTTGCCTTCTCTCATCAGTTTTAGGTTACTTTGCAGTTAGGGATGGTCTGATAGCCCGTTAAAGCAGTTTTGCTTATTTTCTTCCCTCTCTGCACCAAAACACACACACACACACACACCTGAAATTATGTCCATGTTAACAGAAGATGTTGTAGAGCATTAATGGACTAATGAAAAGGTTTGTTGTAATTAGGAACAGCACCAAGCATGTTGCTGCTTGATTGATGTGTCTGATAGGATTTATTGATGACGTATTTACTACATTCCAATTTCCATTCATTTTAGTAACTGCTCAGTAAGCTATAGTTTAGTGAAAATGAACACATTATTTGGTAAAAATAAAATATTGGGATGATATAATAGCATTATAGATTACTTGGACTATTGCGCACTCTTCTCCAGAAGCGTTATCTGACCCCTGTGAGGCCTTGTTGATCCGCTGTTTTTAGTCCAGATCCACAAACCAGCTTCATATCGGAGTCATATAAGAAAAGACAAAAATGAATTAAGGAAGAAACCAGAATAGAAATCAGAAAACGGCAGACATGACATGATATCCTCTTATAATTCATTCTTGAATGATGAGAGCTGCTGAGAGTTTGCTTGTTTCCTGAGGATCAGATCTAGGAAGAAAAAGCACTGAATACTTATTTAATGTGCTTTAAAGGGCAAACTACACAAGATGAATCTTTTTTCAGTTTGTTTTAAATGTGTTGGCATCACAAGGAAATAATTTAACTCAAAATAATTTTAAAAAAGCATTATTTTCAAGTAAATCTTGTAATCATATCTGATTGGATTGGATATATGTTCCCACTCGATACAAAGTCTGTTTTTTTTTAAGCATCATAGTGCAGAATTAGTCGTAAGTGTAAATTGTGGATGGATCATAGTGCTTTTTGTCTTATGAACGTGGCGATCCATCCCAGGTATTGAACTTTTTGCTGTTAGTGTCCATCTATGCTGTTCCAATCACAACATCCCTTATGCATTTATTGTGATCTATGGAGACACTGTATAAGCCTCTCTCTGCAGCACATTCAGCTTTCTGTTAAAAAACTTATTTTTATTTAATTGTCATTCAATGTTGTTTTTGTACAAAATGTTTTTCACAATATTTTTCTTTCAAAGATTGAAAAATACCATCCAGTTCAACTAAATTCAGTCAGATACTTCTCTAAAATGTTTATTTGAAGGGTTATTTCAGAGATTCTGGGTAATCTCTGGTAAGGAATGACTACTTTTATATCTGCTCTTAGTTTTGGCTCTCAGTACAGATGAGAACATCTGCTTGGTCAGCCACACTGTTTAAACTAGATTTGATAATAGTAAAAAAGGTATTTGATGACATTTCACTTTTATTTTAAACCTAAAAATTTGTAATAATTAAGATAGAAAACAAACAAACAAAAAAAAAAACAGAGAAAGGAAGAGTAAATAATTCCCACTTGGCTTATTTTAAATTTTTAAAAAACTAACAAAAATTAACAAAAAAATTTGTCTTCTAGCATAAATTACTTTTCTTTTCATATATTTCATCTTGAATTTTGTAAAGAAGATTAGCAACATGTATTAAACACTATCACAAATGTAGAGGGAATTACCAGGGAAACAATATATAGAAAAAAAATAGAATAGAAAGTCCTTCGGGCATAATCATTTATTTTAAATGTTTCCGAAGTTTAAAACTTTTTTGTGAAAATCTATATATTGTGCTGGGAAAATCCTGGGTTATAATTGACTTTTGAATGTCTCTTTTTACGCACGAGCGATCTGTCACATATATATGTACAAAGTTTTGCTAAATTCTTAACAGTATATTGTGAAAAACCAGTAAGAAGCAGATGAAACCAAACAAACCGGGTGACTTTGGACCAGTACACGGAGAATCAGCAGCTTGTATGATGGAAAAATGACACATAATAAAGCTCCAGAAAACCCAGGTGGAAGAAATCTAAAAAAAAGAGAGAAAAAGAAGTGACACAGATGACTCGGACATATGGGATCAGGTTAACCTGACTGAAAACCCAGAAGCAATACAAACAGCAAAGCTGCTGCTATACCGTTATACTTTTCACTACTGTTGCAAATACTTTAAATCAAAATAAAATACCTTTTTTTTTTTTTGTTGTTGTTTTTTTGGACTACAGGTCACCCTTTATTTTTTATATAGTTTGACTGTTCCTGCGACTTATAGTGACGGTGCAACTTATAAACTCTGAAAATATATAATAACAGTTGTGAGAGGACACGCTGGGCTTGTGACGACTTCATGCTGCACCAGTACCATTTAAAAAAAAAAATCTTTACCGCAACACCATTTGCAGCCAAAAACCGTAATTGAGCAGCAGAAATAAATTTTGGAGTTTTTGAAAACTTGTGTAGGACTGATGAAAAGCAGGAGTTTCTCTCTGCATCGAAGAAAACAAAGTTCACCTGAGGCTGAAAGCAGCTGGCCTGAACTTGTGATGTGTGGTGGGATCTTTAAATACAACAGTGCAAAGCGCTTAACCTACGATCTTCTTGTTGTCAGTTGCCAGTTTTACTCCGTTCTCAAACAAATCTTTTTCAGACCAAACAAAACCAGCCATTGCTTGTATATATATCATTTATTTAATAGCAGCAAATTGGGTTATTTCATAAATGTGGGAGCTGTGGGTAAGACAAAACCCAGCTTGTCAACAGCACAGTTACGTCTTGGTGCTCTGGTAGTCGTAGTTGCATTAAAATAAATGACTTTGCAGGCAAATCTAAATAAATGCAACTTATTGTCCAGTGCAGTTTATTTATGGTTTTATCCTGTTCATGACTCATTTTTTGACTAATGCAGCTTAAACTACTTATAGGTAGCTCCAGAGATTTTGGTGTAATTTAAACAGCCCAGCTAAAGATAAATATATCTTTATTTATATACATTCTGATATATTTTACGTTGTGGTTTAATGCACGATAAACAGGAGAGCTAACTGTTTGCCTGTTTCAATACTTTTTGTATCAACGTTTTCTTCAGTTTACTGGTTATTTGAAACAAATGGTTCTTTGTTCTTTTTGTTTGGTGCATCAGGAGAACCACTGCCTGCGGATTAAGATCCTGGGAGACTGCTACTACTGTGTGTCCGGGCTGCCGGAGGCGAGAGCCGACCACGCTCACTGCTGTGTGGAGATGGGCCTGGACATGATCGAAGCCATCTCGTAAGTCTGTTTGCACGTGGTTGTGTGTAAAATTGAAATATAAGATTCCATCTCATGCAGTGCTGATTTTTATTACATTATAGTTTATTATTCCTCCCAGTATATTTATGTTACATAAATGAAAAATTCTAATAAATAACATTGCATCCTGAAAGCTGATGTTATAGTTTCACTCAACTAAAGGCTGTCACAGTGATGTTTGCTGGGAAAGGATCTGTCCAAAAGGGTCTGCATTCACGCCACTGCTGACCCAACTCAACAGACCGTAGGTCTTAAATCACCAAAGCCAATAAGCTCCAGTCCAGAATTCTCCAAACTTCCCACAAACCTCCATGGTGGAAACATTTAGCTGGTCTTCAGCCAAACCACTGAGACACAATATTTGTCATGGTATAGTGTTAACTTTGCTTTTAGCTATCAGGTAATCAGGAGGACTGACTGCGGCTGGGTTCTTTCCCAGCATTTACCGTAGATCATTTGTCATTTTAAAGGTTTTGGTAATGATTTTATCAAAGCTGTTTTGTCTGTGATCTGCAGAGGAAGATGTAAATCTCATGGATCAGTGATCTTTTGGGCGCCTCGACATGCTGACTTAACTTGCTTATTGACACTCATTTGTGCAGGCTGGTACGGGAGGTGACTGGGGTGAACGTGAACATGCGAGTCGGCATCCACAGCGGCAGGGTGCACTGCGGGGTGCTCGGGCTCAGGAAGTGGCAGTTTGATGTCTGGTCCAATGATGTCACACTGGCAAATCAGATGGAAGCTGGAGGCAAAGCCGGGTAGGTTAATTTCATTCCTGCTCATGTTCAAAGTACCTGCAGACTTTTCTTCAAATCTAATAAAACCTATACAATGTCTTGTTCAGAACATTTCTCTGTGTGCTACTCTCATTTTCAGGCGCATCCACATCACCAAAGCCACACTGAATTATTTGAATGGGGATTACGATGTGGAGCCGGGAGCAGGAGGAGAGAGAAACGCCTACCTGAAGAGGAATAACATAGAAACTTATCTCATTGTGGGCTGCAGTCAGAAAAGGGTACAGCTCTAACAGTGGTTTCAAATGCAAATATACACACATAACAAAAGCAGCATTTAAAGAAATGTCTGTTTATTTCACTCAGAAGGAAGAAAAACCATTACTCAGACAGCAATGATGACTTATCATTTTTATTTTTACTCTATTTTAACCTCTACGTGGGGAAAGAGCCCTTCTCTCTCGCTGCTGCTGTAAATGTGCATCCTGTAACAGTTGCTATAAATCAGTGGGATGAAGGCTTTTCCTGTCGCACACTGCCTCAGTCATCTACATAAGTTTTGATCTCAGAAAACTCGTGTTCATAGGTTGCAGAATAACACTGCTGTGTTTACATCGCTTTCATATAAACCTGATAATACATCAAACCTGAAAATGTATCGTTTACAGATGATATAGCTAATACAGTAACTATCTGCACTGAATACCTTTCAAAAAGCTTTTTTTGCAAACTGCATGTAGGTTTTAATCAGCTGACCTGTTAGCGCAGATCAAGCCTCACAGTTAGAGTAGCACAAATAATATTACATCACGTTGCAAATGAGTGAATTAGTGATGCTATATCACAAACGTGCACAGCTTGGACACAGTTTTAAGGGCCTAAAAATGTTCAAACTTTCATTCAGACTGTCTTTGTGTGGGTGTTGAATTATTCTGAAGCTAGGACTGTAATTTCACATCATTTTTTCATAATATTTAAAAGCTTTTTTTGGATGGCTCTTTCTTTTTAAGCACACAGATCTGGTCCATATTTGTAAAGCAAAGTTCTGTTCCATGTGAGCGGTGTTTCAGAGAGGCCTCGCTTATCTCTTCTGTCCCGAATGTTGTTTATAACTGGACTTTTTATCAGCTGTTTCTGTCCTCTGGCAGCATCACAAGCTGCAACTATAGTTAGCATATCATGTGATACGGTCCTTTCACTTTGCTGGAGGACAGAAGGAAGATTGTTCTGTTGCTTTTTATATTTCATAAAAAAGTACGCCCCCAGGCCTCTGCAGAGTTATAATGATCGAATGTGAGAAAGGAAAACCATCACAGAAACCATCTCTGTAAACGTATAACACAACATCAGCGAGCATTATTTTCTCATTTTCCCCTCACAACACATCATGTGAGTGAGTAAATAAATTCTCCTCTCTCTTCTAAGATGCACGTAACATGATGATGGATATGTTTTAAAGTCGGTGTGAATGGGAATTTAACCCTCAGTGTAGCGTTCCTTATTTGCTGCCTTTCACTGCAGTTAGATTGTGTGTTTAAAAAAAACCCATCACCTCTAACAAAGCAGTCGTATAGCCATGGAACTAAGGAGGAGACCATATCTTCTGCTTTGCCTTTGAAAGATGGACAAACTACAAACAACTGAAACGAGTTGTTCATAAAAGCTCAGGAGTTTTTTTCTGAACCTTTAAGGCAAAAGAGCCATAAAAAACCTGGAAAAGTTGTGTAGCATTGAGGGAAAATCAATTTATTGTATTTTGTGTTAAAGGAGACGTTTAAATAGACTTATAATATAAAAGAAAATACCAAAACTATTTACTGTCCGTTTAAATGTGCTTGCAAAAATTAATTAATATCCATCATCCTAATTAACATTTGTCTCATTGCTATTCTCTGGATATGGATTTGGCTCCTTCAATGTCCACTTCTGCATCATTGTGCACATTTGGATCATCATCTACCATGAAAACAAACTCGCAGAACTCTGTTATCATTCCTAACCTCTTGGATGTAATTTGCCCTGTGATATAAACTTCACGCTGGCTGATAAATGTGATCAGAAATTGCCCGTCCATTATCCTCCACTGCATTGCTCTCTTTTTCACCTCCTATCAACACCCTGCAAGCTACAGGGTTTATAAGGAACTGCAGATGCTCAGCTGCACCAATATGTTATCATACCAAGGTATGGGTTAGCTCTACCAAGTGTGGTAGAACCACATGTGTCTGATCAGGGGGAAATATCCAATCAGCATGACCCCACACACACGTTTGGTTACTGAACAACTTGTACCAGAAACGTCACTTCAAATCATTTAATCGTATTTGTTTTCTACATGTTTTCATCTTCTCTTTTACAGAAAGAGGAAAAGGCGATGATAGCCAAAATGAACAGACAGAGGACCAACTCTGTCACCCACAACAGTGGACACTGGACTGACCGTCCCTTCTACAACCACCTGGGAGGGAACCAGATTTCCAAGGAGATGAAGAGGATGGTGAGGAACTTTTTTTTTTTTTTTTTTTAAAAAAGCTTTGTCATTATGTCAGAAGTGGCCCTTTCCCTGCAGCACTATTATGCTTATCGGTGTTATTAGTGAGACACAGCCTGGTGACTCAGATGCCAACGGCTCACCTCTGCTCTCATTTGGCTGTAAAGCCAACACAGAGTTAATAGATAAAATCCTTTGATCTGCAGTCCTACAAAGCAGCGGGAATGGCTCTTCATGCTACACTCCACCTCTCACACCTCACACTGGTGCTGAGAGGCTCTCAGGAGCACTCAGAGGGCCACAGCTGCAGCATGTAGGCAGCTGTAATCATGTGAGAGATGCAGAAGAAGAGTGACGTGATCCAGTTGAGATTCCCTTTATATATAAGTTACCTGTGAATGGAAGCAGCTATACTTGACACTCTTAGTCCATTATAGAATGGAGGGTGAGGAAGTTCAGGACACCCACACAGCTCTCCTTAAGATAGCGTTTTAAACATGCCTTGATTAAAACTGGCGAGATCCACAATGCGTACAGATAACTTACCCTTTTTACTATTTTCTCAGCTTGAGCTTGGAGGTTATATTGTTTAACAAAAGGCTTGTTTTTCTGTTTAAATGGTGAGTTTAAAGATTTGGGTAAATGCCTTAGGGGGGGTATTGTTACAGAGCCGCAGTGTGGGAAATGCAGGTTCCAACTATAATGTACAAATGAGCTATAATGGACGATAATGTAAAAATAAGCTATGAAAATCACTTAGCTGTGAGGCTAATGAAGTAGAATAAAGCTTCAGTTTGTTTGGGAGCATGAAGATGTGACTGTGAGAAGATGGCAGAAGGTTGCATCATCTGAGTCCCGATTTATTCTGCTCCAGAGTGATGGAAGCATGCAGATGCAGATGAATCATATCTAGTGTCTACTGTACAAGCCTGTGGGGGCAGGCTATGATTTGGGGTTGCTATAGTTAGTCAGGTTTACATTCAGCAACATTATATACCTCTTGCAATGTTTTCAAACAGGTAAAAGTCAGCGTAGCCTGAGTGCAGAAAGCCTCTTACGTCCATGTTTACTTTATGGCAAAACAGCTATACGGAAAGCCTTTCCCCTGCTGATTGTGCTGTTATTTAAAGAAGCTCGCATTTAATTCAGGTTTGCAACTACCTGACCCGTATGCGTTACAGGATTGGCTTACAGACATGGAAAAAATGGCCTAGCTCGCAGAAGGTCTACAAATCACTAGAAGCTTTTAATGTTGGGTTTCGTGGGGATGTCATAGAAGTGCTGTACTAACATATGGAATCTTATTTTGCTCACGATTATATCACTTGATTATATTCGAACCCCGGTCTGACGTTCAGCAGCCACGTCCCTTTCCCACTACACTACCCAATCTCTCATACAGGTCTACACTCTCCTTCATTACAACCTTACTGTTAGCAACGACAAAGAAAACAATAAAAAAGCAGACAGACCTTCCCCCTTGACTAGGACTCGACCCCGCACCCTCCGGTCCGACTGACAACAACCCTCTCCACTCAGCCAACAGTCTTGCCAAGTCAGCCCACACCTACTACACAGCAAATTATTCAGTGTTAAATTAACACTTATAGAGTTGAATTTAACACAGTTTTTGAGTCTATTTGGTCCTTATCAAAATTGGTGTTAAATCAACTCTCTATATTGTG
>JBAMIG010000013.1:5663223-5678388 GCA_037177335.1 Kiunga ballochi | reverse complement strand
GCCGCTTGTACCCGGGATCTTGTTCTTTCGGTCACAACCCACAGCTCATGACCATAGGTGAGGATGGGGACATAGAGAGACCGGAAAATCCAGAGCTTTGCCTTTCGGCTCAGCTCCTTCTTTACCACGACAGATCGGTGCCAATCTCACGAACAAGACCCCGAGATACTTAAACTCCTCCACTTGGGGAAGGATCCTATCTCCCACTCTTAGAGGGCACTCCACCCGTTTCCGGTTGAGCACTGATGCACCAAATTTGATTCAAGTTGGATTTGATGTAAAAATATTCCCAATCAGCTGCAAAGTCATTAATATGCATGTGTTTTGTGCACGTGTCATCTACATGCAACCTTTCAGTTCCCTAACTGAGGCATCTAATGTGCCAAATCAGAGGTAATAAAACAGTAAAAGCCTCACAGACCAGAATAGTCATGGTAACCCAGCATCTTCATCAGCTGATTAGATCAACATGCACTGATCATTTAAATCAGTTTAAGTGACACTTTACAGATTCCTTGATGAGGCAATGATGAACTGGCTCATCCATCTTTCCTTCCAAGTAATTTATGATATAAAGTATCTTATTCTCCTAATAATATGACATGGTTGAGGTCATCTTTTATTAGACCAGAACACAAATAAAGAGGACGTCCACGGTGCACGGAGCACCTTTCAGTCATGTTTAGAAGTAAATGTCAATCAATCTCATCTTGTTTTATTCAGGCATTTTATTTTCAGAAACGCACAGGAAAACCTGAACCCAGAGGACGAGGTGGACGAATTTCTGGGTCGGGCCATCGACGCGCGCAGCATCGACCGTCTGCGCTCAGAACACGTCAAGAAGTTCCTGCTCACCTTCCGAGAACCGGACCTGGAGAAAAAGGTTAGGGCACGCACATGCAATGTTTCCCATGTGGAAAGATTCTGTTTTCCCATCCTGAGGAAATCCGGGAAAGTGGAGCAGAACCAAGAGAGGAACAAAAAGAAATGTCTTCCAGGGGAAGTTAAGCGCGTCGGACAAGGAAGGATGGGTGGAAAGGAGAAGTTAGATATGCAGCGTTTCCAACAGCTTTTTAGGAAAAAGGAAAGGTTATATGAACTCATTTCAGATGAGAGCTTTTAAGGCTTTGCTGTTTCAGGAGATCAGTTTTCATGCAAAGCCTCGTGATTCTGTTTAGACACTTTTGTGCAGCATGGCTTCCAGCTTCCATTAAACCAGAAGCAGCACCCAGTAAAAAAAAACCAGTCAGTAAAATATAAATAATGTGATTTTAGTTTGTTTTTTTTACCACATATTTCTTTAAAACGTTAGAAAAATATTACGTGCACATAAAAAAGCCTTAATGGAGAAAATATTGATTACATTTATTCATGTTTTAGGGTTGGCCGTTAATTTCAGATATTAATACAAGTGCAAAAGAGCCGCTTTGCAGCTTGTATACGATGTGCTAAAACCTTTGTTTTGTGTATTTAGCTTCAGTGTTTGTTTTTCTTTGCATTTGCTGTTGAAGCAAAAACATCTGGTATCAGATATCCAACGTGTCTTTCACTTTTCATCCACTCCTTTAGTACTCCAAACAGGTGGACACCAGGTTTGCTGCGTATGTGGCCTGTGCCTCCCTCGTCTTTCTCTTCATCTGCTTCATCCAGATGGTCATCGTGCCACCGTGAGTCAGCAGCATGAAATAACAGAGACTGCAGGCATCTTGAACATGAAAATATTCTAACAATAAAGGGTTTAACTTCTATTTCTGCTTCACTGAATGAGCCTTCATAGGGAAACCCACTCGTTTTTTTTTTACACTTAATTTTTATTGGCTATTTAACATTTTATACAAAACAGATAAACAGTCAGTTGAATATCTTGATTACATCATCTACTAGATTGTGATCCAGAAAGAACAGTGTGTAGGGTTGTTGGAGCAGCACAGGTTGAAAAAATACAATAATTAACCATTTAACTGTAGCCCTAATAAAATGTTATCTTTCCATTTTATGAATTTCTTCAATTATTCTCAACCAATCCTTCATGACTGGTGGATGAACTTGTAGCCACTTAAGAGTTATTGCCTTTTTGGCTGCAATAATAAGAACTTTAAATAGGCATTTGTCATTATGTGTTAATTTGTCAGGTAAGTTCTCTAAATAAAAAAATAAAACAGATTTATATTGTTTTGTTTTTAGATCTAAAATTGTTCTATCTTTGCAATAATATCTTCCCAAAAAACAGAGTTTTTGGACCAAAAAATATGGGTTTGGTCTGCCTCAATCTCCCGCAGCTTCTCCAGCATAAGGAGAATCCACTGTACCAGGTTTTTCCAACCCAAAAAAATTTGTACCAGGTTTCATCAAATAAAAAAATAAAAAAATGGACCCGGTTTTTTCCAATCAAAAAAGAAATTTACCAGGTTTTATCAACAAAAAAATTAAATCATACCAGGTTTTTCCAGGATATTTCGCTTTCATTGGTTTGATGTTATAAACTTTCCAACTGAAAAAAATGTATAAACTTCCTGCTTTGTTAACCAAAGTTTTCATTAGACCTGTTTTTCTAAACAAATTAAATTCTGGTTATTTCTGCTATCAGTTTTACTGGCATTTAGTTGTCCCACATTTGCCATGTGCAGCCTGAGCAAAGCAACTACAGACATTCATTCTGCTTTGCTTTAGCAGTAACCTGTAAACTACTGTATATTAATGCTTAAACCTTTTTAAAGAGCTGAGAAAGTGAGTTTAAATCAGTGAGTTTAAATCTGTTCTGCAGCAGTGGGACCAGCCCGATAAACTTAAACAATGTGAAAGTGATAAAGTACCCCACTGCTAAGCCTGACAGCCTTCCCACTGCTTGCTGCAATTTGTTGGTTTCTAATGTGCAAAATGTTTCTGCAATGTTGGCAGTGCAAAGCGTGCTGGTCTTCATATGCGATTTAGATCAGTCAACATTTCAGAAAAACAGAAGATAAAACATATGTAGAGTATGCGGCACATCTTCACACAACTACGGATCTAAACATCATCAATGCAGCAGAACTCTGAGCACATGGAAAAGGGCTCAGACAGACTTTGTACTAAATCCCTCTTCTTTATTTTTCATGCTCATCTGTTTGTATTGATCTTTATTCTGTTTTTATTAACCACTCGTCTTTCCAGCGGTATCTCCTTAGCACCCATTTCATTTAATCAGTCATCCTTAATCATTTTTACCCCCACCCCCCGCCCTTCCACCGTGTTACAGCAACACAAAGCCATAGAATATTAAAAGCACAATAGTCCATCGATGGTTTGTGTTTAGTTAGTTTTTAGAAGGGAGACATGTCAAAGGAAACTGGAACAGAGAAGCTTTTGTAACTAATCACATCCCATTTCTTTGTTGTTTGCAGCTCCAGGTTAATGATCGGCTTCTTCATCACCTGTTTCATCATCCTAATGGCTGTAATGTTCATCTCTGCTGTCTACTGCTGTTTTGGGGTGAGGAAATGCAACTGTGATTACTAATAATGAACTGACTAAATATAATATTTTTGTGCAGATCTCCTGCAAATAAAAACAATCACCTCAAATATGTAAAAGGAGATATATGGTGTTTTGAAATTATTCCTTTTAACATTTAAATTAATAATTTATTGTCTGTATAAAGTAGAACCACAATACTTTGGTCTGAATTCCTGTTTATTCTCGCTCCACACACACCTTATAACCCTGTTCTGAAGTGCGTCTTCAGAGTGACTCGTTTTGGTGCCGTCTCTTTTAATGTGAATGAGGCATGTTAAGCCCCGCCCCCCCTCAAGGTCACAAGAAGTTCAACTCTACCCTGTTCTGCCATGTTTGTAGCTTGATAGCAGCAATAGGCTAATCTCCCAGCAGAGAAATGTTTTATTGATATGTTTACTATAAAAGTCAACGTATCAGATTCACCACCTTAATTACCTGGAAGTCCATGACCTTATTTGGCAGACCCACAGGAAATACTGACGTAATAGATTTAAAACAAAAACTAAATGTAATGGAGAATAGAAAAAATTTAATGGACTGAAAAATATGACCACAAAGATAAATGTGCAGCTTCAGGAGGGATAAATGTATGTTTTATACATTCCTAAACACTTATAAGGGCTCAAAAACATGGATTTAAGGGCTAAAAAAACATATTTTGCATGATATGTCCCTTTCAGGATAATTAGGGATTTTTTATTATTAGTTATTAGATTTAGTGGATTTTTACGCTGTACCTGAATAGTTATCTGCTAAAGTGTCAAAACATTGACACATAGAGCTGCGTTTGTAGTTAAGAGCAAAGTGACAAACCCAATTATAATTGAAATGATCAGTAATATGATTCTATCTCTATTATTTTGGGTTTTCCTGAATTAATGAGTCATCCTACCATCCTTTACAAATGTTTGTATCTCAATTTCCATTTAAAGGTAGTGACAACAGAAGCCTTTGGGGTGAAGGTAACCCATGATGAAGGTGCTATGAGGATGAAAATAACATAAAAGCAGTACTTTTATTGTCAATACCAATAGAAAAACCTGCAGCACGTGGGATGCACAGCTTTTTAAAAACAGCTCATTTGATCTGCAACACAGTCCCATAACATGCAAAAGCTACGATGGGACAAACGAAGATGCAGCTGTGTTACAGTCCTGCATGAGCCCGAGCCACCTGATACCTGATAATAATGAATTTGCAGAGTTTTTTACTGGTCTAAACGGTCTAAAAGCAAAAGTGTGAATTCTGTATTTGCCTCATTAAGATGTATATGACAAAACTTTATAGATACAACAGTTAAACAACAAAAGATTTTAGTTAAACGCCCGGTTTAGAGGGTTTCCATCTTCTAAGAAATAAATCACAGCCCACTTTGAGAGGTATACAGAATACAGAAGATCTAGAGTTATATTTAAAAATCAGCTTTGACAGAATAAGTATAATTATGATTTAGTTGCTATGTTGTTCTAAATGCAGCTTAAAGGGCGACCTCTAACCTACTATATTCAATTCAATTCAACTTTATTTATATAGCGCCACTTCATGACAGTGTCATCTCAGGGCGCTTCACATCATAAAAGCCAATTCATTCTATAGCCTAGACAAGGGAAACCAGATGATTGGATCAAATCTTGACTTCAATCCAAACCCCAGCCTGAGCAAGCATTAGGCGACAGTGGGAAGGAAAACTCCCTTGTAACAGGAAGACAAAACCTCTGGCAGAACCCGGCTCAGGGAGGGCAGCCATCCGCCTCGACTGACTGGTGTGGAAAGGACAGGACAGAGGACAGGAAAGAACATTAAACAACATTAACACTGCAGCTTTTATCCAGCAAGACCTGCAGAAAGAGGAGAAATGGGTTAATGATGTCATATATCAATACAAAGAAGATAATAAAGTAAGTAGAGTAAAAGAAGGCCAGAGCATTATGGGACGTCCCCATGACTGCATATGACAATGACAATATGCTCTTTAAACCTTGTAGAATTTGTTCCATGTAATCTGTGACTTTAAGGTTTATATCAGCATCTGTAGATCTGGACTTTAAGCCCACCAGGAGATAAATTGCAGCATTGCTTTTGTAGACGGCCAACACATTAATCAGCTGAAGGCTGACACGACGCGTCATGTTATGAAGAAGCGCCGTGTAAGATGCTGTCAGGAGACTGACATTGGAACAGTTCATGTGGCCGTCCTGCTGGAATGAGATGCAGCTTTTTAATTAGCAAAAGCTCTAACTGGTTCTGTCTGCAGATTGTTTACGGTGCGATTCAAGCGTCACTTTAAAACACAAAAAGCTTTTAAATGATGATTTGTGGAATTAATTTCTCTTGTGTACTTTGCTGCTGTTTGCCTTTGATCACTTCTCTTTATGCTTTGTTCTGTTTTCAGACTGCCGAAATAAATCGATAAAGTTTACGACGTGCTTTCCACCGTTATTGCCGTTTCAGCAGTATATTTGGTATTTTATCAACCAGAATGGAAGCACGAGGCCACTTCGTAAATCTTTTAACGATTAATAATTGATCATTTCATGTTGCCGCTTGCATATTTTTGCAGTCGAAATGACATGCTCGCTAAATCACCGGTCTTTCCACTTACTTGCTGAGAAATGTTTGTCATTGAATTGTGTGTTTGAAGCCTGACCTTAAATCCTTTCTATGGCTGCAGCTGGTGAGTCATACAGTGCAGAAAATATGTGAAAAGGGATAAAAATGAGCTGCTGTGTTTTTATATCAATGAATCATGTCTGTGTTTTGAATCCCAAGTCCCCGTCCTTTTTATATCCGTGGATTATACAGAGAATTTTTCTGTTTTGGTTTCAATTTATCAGCTCGAACCAACCTGCAGGCTTTAGATGTTAAAACACGCAAAAAGAACTAAAGAGGACAGAGTTTCTCTTCTTCTCTTCCCTCAGCTCTTCCCAGTCCCTCTGCAGACTCTTTCAAAGAGGATAGTCCAGTCTAGACTCAACAGCACTTTGGTTGGTGTCTTCACCATCATCATCGTCTTTCTCTCTGCTTTCATCAACATTGTAAGTTTATTAAAAGGCCCTCTTAAACACTGAACATGATGATTACTGATGATGAAATCTGTGTTTAACGGAGATGGGGTTTGTTCCTGAATGCTAACCATATTTCTCTGCTGCGGTTCCACTTGCTTCAGTTCACCTGCAGCAGTCGCGACCTTCGAAGCTGCATCAAATCGGAGCTCAACATCAGCCTGGACCGTGTCAACGCTTGCCATGCTTTCTTCCTCAACTACAGCCTGGACGCAGAACTTCACCCCTGTGGAGATGCTGAACTGATCTGTAGCTTTCCCGAGGTATCGTTCTGCTCATTCTCTGTCTGCATGTGTCTCTTATGCAAACAGTTTCACCTTTTTTCTTTTTTATTCATCATGCAGCAGGTGCGACTCGGCCACTAAACAGCCAACGCTGTTAAAACACAAGCATAAAGCGTGAATGAGGAATGAAAGATGTCGACAGAAACATGCTTTTAGGATTAAATATTGAGCCAAATTACTAGTTCATAAAGTGCATGTTTTCCATTTAGGGGAGAAAAGCAGAGTAAAACTGTTTTATGAAGCCCCGTTGCTTTGGGAACAACACTTTATACTTAAAATAATAGTGCTGAGGCAGTTAGGCGAATGTTTGATAGACTGCTAATCAGATGTTTCATAACCGCTCTGGATGTTGTCTTTGCAGTCAACCAAACATAAAAAGAAACATACCGTCACAGTCAGAGACCGGGGAACAGAGGTGGACCCAAAAACAGCCGTTAGAGAAGGGAGGAGTGAATGAATAGTGTTTTATGTAGTAAGAACTGATATTGGAGATTTGTTCCTGGGTCTGGGATGAACTTCCCGTGAGAGAGCAAACAGTGTGGTCCTGGATGATGAAAGCAGGCAGCAGGTGTTGCAGAGGGAAAAGGTCCCAATCCATAGTTACTATAAGATTCCATGAATGGCAAGAGGCACATGCAGTAAAGAGACAATCTGGGGAAAACTGGAGTTCCTGCTTGTGTGTTGAACAGGATAATGAGCAGGAAGATGAGCTCTGGAGCCACACTCCTCCTTGAGTTCCCATGGCAACCTGCTCAGCCCTACCTGTAAACTCAGACACACAGGGCAAACCATGTCGCATACCTTACCAAACCGTCCTCTTTCTGCATGTCTTCTCCTCAGTACTTCTCCTCTTGTGTGCTGCTGAGCCTGCTGGCCTGTTCCGTCTTCCTGCAAGTCAGCAGTATCGGCAAACTCTTCCTCATGCTCTTCATCGAGCTGCTCTACCTTCTCATCATGGAGGTGCCTAAAGTGAGCCTCTTTGACAACCAGGATCTACTAGTCATGGCCAATGCCATCAACTCTGTGTGAGTGTCTATTTAAGTGCTGTGTGTTTTTGTTGCCTGTAATCTGTAAATCTTTGAGTGTCCAGGTTGTGACTGCTGACCAACTCCTCTCTGTTCCTTCCCCAACAGCAAGCACATTAATGGAACAAGGTGAGACTGACAGCTTCTTCCAGTACAGCAGAGACTCGAAGTATCATCTGCTAAGCTAACAGCATTATTAGCGTAGTTCTACGGATCTGCTGGCTGCAGAAGGCAGCCTGACTGAGCCACAGTACTCCTGTGCCATCTATCGCTTTATGCAACGCTTGTGTGTACGAGCTGTTTTTAACTGGATAGGAAGCTTCAGAAAGGTTCATGTATGCTTCTGTGTGCTGATCTCCAGCTGTGTGACGGACACCAAAGTTCCTCTGAAGATCATGACCCCAGTGGTGATCACAGTCTTCGTTCTTGCCCTCTACCTTCACGCTCAGCAGGTGGAGTCAACAGCCAGGCTCGACTTCCTCTGGAAGCTGCAGGTTAGTGTGTGTGTATGTGTGTGTGTGAAAGCTTTATACCAGGGGTGTCAAACTCAGGTCCTCGAGGGCCGGTATCCAGCAGGTTTTTGTTGTCTCCATGCTCTGACTGTTCCAGCTGTCTGAAATTACTTAATAGGTTGACATGAAGCATTTGGATTTATTTGATTTGCATCAGGTGTGTTAGTGCAGGTTTACACCAAAACTTGCTGGATTCCGGCCCTTGAAGACCGGATCTTGACACCTTGCTTTATACAGATCGATACCAAATCCAAAAGAGGAATTTATGTGAATATTGAGTTCTGGTGTCTATGTGGCACATTTCTCTCATCCTAAAATGTTACCCATAATCCACTGGTTTATAGCGGCAGGGTCTGGACAAGATTTCCAAACTGGTTGTCGCTTATCGTTCATAACAGCTCGAGGATGTCTTCACATTCATCCTCAATCTTTTGCTCGGGCAGGAAACCATGTTGAGAAAAAGCTATCCTCTCTGTGTGGAAGTCCTACGAGAGTCCTGGGGACTGAGAGAACAGCATTTCCTCCTATTTATGTGCACTTATATAAGTGATGTTTGCATGGATGCAAAATCGTGTCATTATGTCCCATGATGCCTCAGAGGCAAAGTGAAGCAAGCTGTGACTCTTTATATTTGTCCCCATCCATTATATGAACACCACAGGGGATTATCAGTCAAACGCTTCCATCCTCAGGGAGTTTTGTGTGTCTTAATTAAGTTTGTCTTCCTTAAGTTCAATCTCCATCTTCAACCCTTCACCAGGCCACTGAGGAGAAGGAGGAGATGGAGGAGCTGCAGGCCTACAACCGCCGTTTGCTCCACAACATCCTGCCCAAAGACGTGGCCGCTCACTTCCTGCAACGTGAGCGTCGCAACGACGAGCTCTATTACCAATCCTGCGAGTGTGTTGCAGTCATGTTTGCCTCCATTAGTAACTTCTCGGAGTTCTACGTGGAGTTGGAGGCCAACAATGAGGGAGTGGAGTGTCTGCGACTGCTCAATGAAATCATTGCAGACTTTGATGAGGTGAGCTTTGCCCTCCAGTGTGAATGTGAGTCTGTTTCTGACGAAAGAAGCTTCTTACTGTCATACAGGTTACTTATCCTTTTATGCTTTAAATACCTGATGGGTGTAGATCCAAAGCTCGTTTGACTTAGTGAAGAAAAAAAAAAAGAAATACCAGGCTTATCAAGATTTCATGTTAATAATTCATTTCAATTCATGTAAATACTAGAAGGCAATTAAAAAAAACATTGATTTTATATGTTGGTTTGACTCAAAGCTATAAGATTCTGTACTTTTACCAGTGAAGGATATGAGAGATCTAACGTCTCCTCTCCTGCTATCATTAGATCATTAGCGAGGATCAGTTCCGCCAGCTGGAGAAGATCAAGACCATCGGCTCGACATACATGGCGGCATCTGGTCTCAATGACTCCACATACGACAAGGTTGGACGCTCGCACATTCGAGCTCTGGCCGACTACGCCATGAGGATGATGGACCAGATGAAATACATCAATGAACACTCCTTTAACAACTTTAAGATGAAAATAGGTGGGCAGCAGAAAATACACAACTATGAGTGTGACTGGCTGAAACATGCTCCATCGTCACGTCTGCTTCGTTTTATCTCCATCTCTTCTTCTAGGTCTCAACATTGGCCCGGTGGTTGCCGGGGTGATCGGAGCCAGAAAGCCTCAGTACGACATTTGGGGGAACACGGTAAATGTGGCGAGTCGAATGGACAGCACAGGTGTTCCGGAGAGGATCCAGGTAGCATTACTCTCATCCTTTTCCCCCACTGATCATTTTAAACGGTCACAGCAGGGACTGTCAGACAGGCAGTCCAAAGGTTAAAACATAATCAGCAAAGAGGAAACAAGAAAAAGATTAAGCTTTAAATATTCCATTTAGATGTTTGGGGTCATTTTTTTTACAAATAGACTGAAGCTGCAAGATCTCTTTAATAAATAAAGGTTAAATTGAATAAAAAAATATTGTTCCTCCATCACATATAGCTCTGATGTTTACTACACCTAACCGTCCTCAGATAGAAAAGTGATTGTTTACTATATTAACTGGAGATTGAAACAAATGAGAATAAAAATGGGCTAAATTAGAATTTTGTGATACAAACATCAGGTGTCAGCAGCTGCAGGGGTCCGATGAGACTTACAGAAATCAGATTGAACTGATTTCAGTGAGAAGTTATGTAACGTTTATTATATTTGCTGACTTTTTGAAAATAATTATATGGAATTAGAAAAAAAGATAATTTTCACAAAATGTGTATTTATTTATCAGTTTTAGCTTATTTAAGTAATGTTTTTCCTCTTTAGGGGGAAAGATGTGAATAAATTTGAGGAGGGCAGGATGTTTATGATCTTTTTACAGTACTTTAATTATGTGATCAGATCTGAACTACCTTTCATTTATATAAATATATTTATACACACACACAAATACAGGTGTATGTGTATGTATATATACACACTCTAAAATACAAAAAGTTGTTGAAATAATGCCATTAAGAACCACCTTTTTTCTTTTGTATCATGTTTGTTTTGTTTGTTGAGCATGATTACATTTTCCAGGTGGAAATGGTAACATGTTGTTGGGTTCATTTATTTATTTTACTTAAACTACACAGAATACACTTTGCTGTGAGTGTTGAAAAGACTTCCTGCTTTTGATTTGCAGCAGATTCAGCTTGATGTTGACCTGAATTAGCACAGATGCATGTGGATGAGGCAGGCTGACTGGATAAAGTGACTTTACCCCATGCCGTAAATCTAAAAAGCCTACTTAATGTCACATTTTCAGACGCCAAAAACAGTAAGCAAAATATCAGGGTTGTACTTTTGTGCTGCCGTGACTTCAAACAGCTAAATATAAGCTGTCAAACAGAACCTGTTTTCTTCATGTCACCTTTTCAAGCATTAAGTCACAAGAAGTTGTTTACAAGCTGACAGAAAATGGTGAAACAAGCCTGCTCACATTCCCGTCTCCTCCTGCAGGTCACCGCAGACCTTTACCAGGTACTGAGTTCCTATAACTACACACTGGAATACAGAGGCGTGGTCACAGTCAAAGGCAAAGGAGAGATGATGACCTACTTCCTCACTGGCGGACCATCCAGCAGTTAACCTTTACTCGGTGATAAACAGACACATGAAGAGGGTTAAGCGCCTTTCGACCTAATGAGATGGCTTACAGGGAACTGAGACTGAAGTTTCTTCTCACAGTGGTGAATCCTTCTTAAACCTGATGCCACCATGGATGAGAGGATTCATCCTAAAGCCAAGCCTTTGAAGAAGCCTGTTCATGACACGATGGCGTGCCTGCTTGAATCTGCCTTTTAGACCAAAGATGTCCAGTCGGAACATAAAGACGGCTTTAGCCAGCAAGGTCCCGGAGGAAAAAAAAGAGACTCCACGAGCCTCAATCTGCCGGCTTTTTTCAAGGGTTCCCGGACAAACCTGCCGGTAGACATTAGCTCAGACTCCTGCTTTCTTCTCTCTCTGCCTTTTTCCTGCTGAGTTACATACACCATGTACATATAAAACCCAGAAAGTTTTATGTGTATGTGTGCTTTTTATGTACCGTTTGTAAAACAGTCGTCCATATGGTGGTACAGGCGCAGATTCCTCAGCCCGCAGCGTTCGTCCATCTATCGATATTTAATTACACCACCGATAAGAGACTAATGGAGTCACAGCCAGTCCTGGCTCATCACAGAAGGTTTGTCTCATGAATGAGGGGGTCGCTCATCATATGATTGGTTGTTTTGTCCTTTTCGAGCGAGAGAACACTTTACCGTGTTCACAGAAAGCTTCCCATCACAACTTCCCAAACAGCACATAAAGAGGATGTCAGTGAAGAGCTTTTTCTAATCTTGAAGATAAATTTTGTATTATGACTTCAGAACACCAACACCGAGATATTTTAAGATTCTATATTTTGTACATTCATATATTAGAGTTATCTATAAACTCCGGTGTGTATTCAGAGTTTGTACTGTACAAGTCATCTTGGGACTTTACGAGTCCTCTATGTTGTTGCCGGATCTCAGCATCACACCACAGCCAGTTAACGTCAGCACTTCCTGTTCCCCCCCCCCCCTCTCTCTTATGCTCTTTTCGCTGAAAAGGGCTTTATTTTTCTGCAGGAAATCCACTTTTGGCTGATTAGATGCCACTGATCTACCTTTTTTCTGAGTTTTGATCTCATGTTTAAGAGGAAGCGTCATACTGAGCAGAGCTGCAACAAACTAGAGGACTGAGATGCATCAGATTTGGTGCTCAAAAGCCATTTTGCACTCCAGTGCTTTCCGCCGTCCACCACTTTGTGCACTGCTTCCACGGCCCCCTCTTTGCTAAATCAGATGGTATGACCCAATGAATGTCCAACGATCTCCGATGAGGCCTTTAAAACGGACTGTGTAGAGGCACGAGTGATGATGCTCATCCTGTGGACACGGACAGATGAGCACATGTGAAAATGTGGGAAACTTTTCTCTGCTGTTTTGATTTTCTTTAGTATTACACGGCATGCTAACCGACCCGGCCTGGCATACACTTGACTCTGAGTGATACTACCAAACACTACTTCTGGTTTTGCTTTTGTCTCGACTGAGTCAAAGGGTACAATCGTGAATAAATGTCTGGAAAGTGTTTGAATTTTACTTGGAACAACAGAAAATGATCACCTGGAGCTTGAACACGGCCAGCATAATAATAATAATAATAATAAAACACTTAAAATCTCATGAAAAGACCAAAAAATGAACATATTCCTCTTATTCCTTGTAGGTTTTCTACTCAAGCATTTTGCAAACTCAACTCGACACAAACTGCAGGATGTAATTAATTTCAGTTTCTATTTTAGTAGTGGCTGCTTAGAGGAATTTAAAACATTATAATCAAAGTAATGAAACACTTAAAGATGATTAAAGCTGACAGAATCACAGCCTTGCTGTTGCTCTGTGGCTTTCTTTAGCTTAAACATATGAAGTGATCCTGTTACAGAGTCTGTGACATTTTAAATGGGGATGAATATGTACAAGTTAAGAAATACAATTAATATAATTCTTTCAGATGTATTTAGAAAAACGGCTCTTTAAAAATAGACTATTATTAAATGTTAATTAGACTGCAGAGTGTGGTGCGTATTGGTTTACATCCTTTTACTTTGGGTGTTGCATCAGATCAGGGACCAGGAATCTGTTCTGCCCTGCAGGTTGGAGGTGTCGCTTTGTTTCAGGACACCTGATTCAAAGGAAAGATGTGCTAAATAACACCAGGCTTGCGTTACATGTAGGTGTTACACAATGTAGTCAGATCCAAGCGTGTGAGGAAGTTCAGGAGCAGTGTTTATCTAACATATTTGACTGTTTCTTCTAAAAAATAAAGATTACTGATGACATTGTGCAGGCCTTAATTGTTAGCAAAAAAATATTTTGGTCTTTTCATGGGATTGTGGTGATTATATATTCTTTAAAGATGAATCCCAGCCATCTCCATTAAATATAGCCTTTTTATTCAAGAGGACTAAGCAAGAAATAGTCTAAAGGGTCTGAGAAAGGTCTGTTTGAACCGGTCTGGCCTGATGTATCCAACTGTACCGCTACAACCATTCATTTCACCCACTACAAAAACTCAGTCAACCCTTACTACGTATTGATTGCTGTGCCATGCTTTCGCCCTTGTGAGCTCCTTATCTATTGTTTATTGTGCATGAAAGTGCCAAGCGGGGTGCAAGGAGGCACACATCAGTACAAAGTATGATTTTGTTTTTAAATAATTGGGTGAGCTCATCTTTTCTCTGCAGCTACGGATCCTCACGATGACATTAACATGAAGAAAATCAGCATCTGTTACAGAAACTACTCCACCGAGAGAAAACCAGGGGTTGTTTTTGTTTTCATGCTAAACACTATGCTTTTTTTTTATAGTAAAATAAACTGATGTTTCACAGGTACATGATTCATGTTCTTTCTGTAGAGAGTGCCGGCTCACTCATGCTTTCAGACTGATTAACTTGTGCGAGGTGTCGCAGTACGCATGATGCTCCCAGCAAAACGAGGGTTACTAAATATCCGATAGGGTGGGATGCTCAAACTATCTACCTTTAAGCAATGTATCCATGCTTTTAGCCAGCCCTAAGCCTCAGCATGAGCAGTCACTGTACTGAAGTTTGTTTCCTGAAACATGTTCACTCATCCTTCCAACAGATGGCAGGAGCGCGACACCACTTGCTTCATTATTGGATCCTTTGCTTTTTTTTTCTTATTAATAATTAAAGAATGAAAAGCAAGCTGTTTAAGTGCAGATTAGCAGCCAGCCTGTTTGCTAATCTACCACATGTTTATACAGGCATACAATTTAAACTACCGCTTATTAAATGAGAATAAATTAGGGTCTTTGTGGGGGTTCAGTAAGCATTTACAGAGGATAATTCAGATTTAAATCTTTACTTTTAGGATCAGCGTTCATGCAGAGGCACCGTTGTAATAAAGTTAAGAAGTGTTTCTCCTGAGAAAAGCAAACATGCTGAAATGACGGGAAATTCTCTAATGTAACTTCTGACCTTTTCAACGGTCAAGAAAATCAGCCTCAAATGATGTGAGCTACGTCAGGAAGACATGACTACCACAGACACTAGCTTTGAGTCTGAAAACCACCAAAACCCCTTTTCAATAACTCTGCCCATTTCCTACTTATAGAAAAATAAAGAGAAAACAACCTGCATGAGGTAAATGTAAACACTTAACCCTTTAAGGCCTGATGT
>JBAMIG010000013.1:5649876-5662430 GCA_037177335.1 Kiunga ballochi | reverse complement strand
ATACTGGTCTCCTGGACCCTGGTGACCACCAGACACCAGGAGATTACACTGTAATCATTTTTACTTGTTCCATGGTAGTAAATAGTAAATATGTGGGAAAAAAAATAGTCAAAAATAATAGATTTAGTTAAAGGGTCAAATAAAGTTTTTAGAGTTCAAAAGTGAGATGTCTCTGCCCAGTTACTCTCAATTCAAGCATTAAGAAGTTAACATCAAGATTTAGGGAAAACTTGACAAAAAAAAACTAATTATCCAATTTTTGCATCAAATCAAACATCCCCAACAGTCATGTGAGTAAAACCTGGGCCCTACATTTCTGTAAGACCATTGAACATGCCGTTATAAATAACTAGCTTTACTGTAACTTCTATGCAGGAGCATATTGCGAAACATGGGAGCCACTGAAACACACCGACTCTGATCCAAAACAGCCTAAGAAGAAACATTTGGTCATTTAGGTGTGGCGCTGCTGCTGGAAAGCAAAGCCCGGTCCGACTGTGATGATGAATCACATGAGAATGACGTGTTGGAGCAAACCCCGAGGAAGAGCTGCAGCGCCGATGCCAGATGGACGGGGAGTCCAGCTGCGTGGCTAAACTCATTCTCACATTTACCTTCCACCAGGAGACATGACAAGTTTGGCAAAAGAAAGAGAAACTTAATCCAGGCGTGATGTAATTGTCAACCTCTTCCTATTTCTTTTGCCATGAATTCGTGCAGGAAGCCAAGAATAATGAAATTCTGAGCAAACGTCTCACCGTCGAATGCAGATAAATGTGTAATAATGCGTCCACCGTGTCCATCACAGCTCAGGCAAAAGGTCCAAATAAAGACTCCGAGCGGATTGGCTTTAATAAATCAGTCATGCATCATTACTGCTGGCAACACAAACCTGTTTATTTACATAGTTATTTGACATTGGCATCTGCTTGTGTAGTTCAGGAGGAAATTTGCTGTCTGGCTGCATAAACCCAGAGCAATCACAAAGCATACAACTCATAAAATATGTATAAACCTGCAGTGACCGCATGTCAAAGTACATTCAGTCAGTAAATAAATAAAAAAAAACCATCTCCTGATGCTTCGATGTAGAATAAAACATTATAGCCACTAACACAAAGCAGCATTGCATAGTTTTAAACCAAGACCTGAACCGGAGCTCTCCAACAGGTCAGGTACTCAGAGGCCCGGGGGACTGTCGGGAGAAAGGGATGCGTTATTTATTCTTCCGCTCATGTCGCACATAGGAATATTGGCCGTAAAGTGATAAGCCATGCAGCGGTGCATGGAAGTAAACTGCGTTTAAAATACTGAAAGAGCTGAGGCAGCCTGATGAGGAAGGAAATGCAGTTGCTTGAGACCAAATATGGAGACAATCCGCTGAGCCCTTTCTGCTTGTAAGCAAACTCCACAACACTGCGTTAAAAGGATGAACGTGAAATTAATCCGGACCTACAACGTGATAAATGTTGATATGTTAATTAGTTCATCAAGACCTTTTATTCCAGAGAAGACATTTATCTGATGGCCATTTATTTAACTATTTATTTTCATTTCTCCAGTAAAGATAAAGGTGTGTTATCTAAATCAGTCGAAGCATGCAGCATCAGTAGAGGTGATGAGTGCTGATGCTTTTATTCTGATAACCACAAGCCCTTCATTTATTGTGAAAATTAAAAACAGCAGGTAAATTAATTTAGCATAAGAAAAATAGTCACGTAAAGCTAATAAATAATTGAAATGGCTTGTTTTGTGATAAAATCTATAAACATGTTTCATTTCCTGTGTTATGACGAGCATCAGCATCACTTTACCTCCACAGGGCCTTCAGAAATGACCAATTCTTTTAAAAAGGATCATCTTTTGGAAATGAAATGCAAGTGCAACACAATGCACCACAAATCAGAATCTTTTTAATCTCCCAGGTCTTTTATTTTCAGGTGGAACTGTGCAGGTATGTTCAGTGTGGGTTTGCAAAACTGGACATCCTGCAACCTTAAATTATGGCTGCACTGAAAAAGAAATTATAAAACATATTAATGCAAAAGGTGGAGGGAAAAGGCAGCTTCCAAATTCCATCTTATAAGGTTCAGAAATGATTCAGGCTGTAGCAGCTTGATCCAAATCCAAACTAAGATCAGTCCATCGATGCTGGGGGGGATTGTGGCTACTTGTTCCATTTTCTTCCCTGAACTGGGAGCTTTGTGTCCACTAAGTCCTTTAAATCAGTCCGTATTTCCAGGACATGTCCAGGGTACCTGCCCAAAAGTCCATTTGTCCTTTGTGTTCGGCATATTTGTCAGACATTGTAGTCTGGCGCTTTGCCCAGCGGTTGCCTCAATCGGATTTGCAGGGTCATGTAGGCCCCGACGGCCACGTGGAAGAGGATTTGCCACATGTTCCTTAATTCATACAGATACATGTTGGACAAACAGATGAGTGCAAATGCCAGAAAGGACTTACTGTTCCTCCAGACAGAGAAGTAGGAAAACAGGTAGCACTGAAAGGAGAAGAGCAAAGAAGTGTTTAAATCCTGCACAAACACCAGAACAATACGAATTCAGGATTCCAGCTTTATAGGAAACTCCCATTAGACGATCATTTCTCCCATGTATTTAGCCAGTTTGTGGTGTTTTTATTTAGCATTCGGAGCTGCACCACAGAAGCTGATTGTGTAAAGATTGTGACCTGAAAGGCACAGAGCTTTGGATATTGTTTGTCTAACTGACAAGCTGCTGAGCTGTAAAGTGCAGAGCTGTTAGTCAGCCAGGAATGGCTGCCCTTACTGCAGACTATCACTTACCTGATACAGACAGGCTGCTGTGCCGAGGAAGAAGGCAATCACATAATTAAAGTCTTCATCATCATTCTGAAGGAAAAAGGGTGCAGAGAGAAAGTTCTTTTTAGCACAAGTGTTGACAAGTATTATGAAACACATGAGACAAACATTATTTTTATCCTGTTTTCCGTGTTAATATTTTACAGAAGGATTTTACAAAATGCTTTCGCTGCAACAAAAGGTCAATATGACCGGAAATATAGAGCATTTACACAATTAGGTTATATTAAGTCAGGGACTTTGGCTAGCAGCATTATTTATAAGCCGTTATATAAATTCCAAGTGTGACTAGATGTGTTTTTTTTATTATATGTCCACTTATTTGATCTTATAACTCCAGCTGTGGATGGAGGAGCAGAAATGTTGCAACACATGCTTTAGAAATCAGGCTAGTACAGAAAAGACCAATGTTTCCCTGCTCAGATGTGCTCCACTGAAGATGCATTAATAAGGTATTAAATTGTGGAGTAGTAAAGAGGGAACTATTTCTGGGTCCCTGATGGAAAGTAGTTCTAAGTTTTCTTTTTCTGCCTTACACTTTATGTTTCCCTCCATCTCTGTTGACATCTCCAGTATAGGTTTACCTGTAATATACTCTCTATGGCATGGACCCCACGCAGCAGGTTCAGCCCTCCACAAAGAAGGCTGAGGACACAGGAAACAATGCCTGGGAGTGTCACTGGTTCCAGCATCTGTGTGGGAGCTAGAAAGACACAGAATCAGAGACTTTATTAGTATTACACATTTTAGAAACATGTCAGACCCCCACACACAGTTTTAAAATGTGTGTTTTTAAGTAGGAGTTCCCTTAAAAAAAAGCATTTATAAGCCGTGCACACCTTTAGAGCATCTAAATTCCAAGATGTCCTGGCACAGAAAGGAAGAGATGTTTCATGTTTTATCAGATTAGATAACTTCGTCCCTCAGAACAAAATGATTTATGTCCCCATAAAACAGAGACTGGTAAAGTTTACTGAGAGTAAACCAAGTATGGAGAGGTGCTCTGCAGAATGTCAGGAGCACAGCAGCTCAAAGTGACCTGAGGTGGGTTTTATGGAGCATTTAAAGATAAATAAAATACCTGTTTAACTGAGCAAAGGATCACCTGATTATTAAGCACAGATGTTGTTTTCCTCTTTATTATCTGCCTGAATGTAACGTCCCAAAATGTGGAACTGTGATTTTTCTTAATGCATCTTATTTGAATTGATTTTGGAAGATAATCACACGTTGCTGCAGATACAGCAATCACAACAGATCGGGATTCATCTCTGAGCTGCTCTACAGCTGGGAAAGACAGTTATAATCTCTTCTGGTGTAAACAAGTGGATATCTAAAAAAAGACATAAGCAAGTGAGCACCGATATGAAAACAATGCATCAGTGTTCCTCTATGCTGAAGTAAAAGGAATAATAGTCTGTTCTGGGTTACTGTTGGAGCAAAGCATTGCAACATGGAGGGGTTCTTATCAGTGTCACATGTCTAAAATCATAACTGACCAGCAATAATTAAAGGTTTCTGCTGAATGCTTGAAGATGGAAAACCTAAATCATGTTAAAGTCCATAAAGGACATTTGCATGCTTGCATTTTCAGGGCTGCAGCTCATGTCTACGGTGGCAGTAAGTGCTACCTACCTATGTCCTTGTATCTAGAGGGCGTGTGTACTGAGAATCCATTGATAGATTGCAGGTCCTCAGGGGAAAGCTGATATGGTGGTCGCAGCCTGATCTCCGTCTGCATGTCAGCCAGGTTGATCTTAGTGGACAGAGAACGAGGTGTATTGTAGCGCTGTTTAGTCTTCTGGATGAAGGTGTCTGCAGAAGCACAGTCAGCACAACAGCTTAGAGTGAAATTCATCTTGAATACTTGGCGATTATGTTTAAAATCATACATTAAGTGTAAAGAGTTTGGACATTTTTTCCATTAGCTACAAAGGGAAAGTGTCCAAACCTTTGACTGTTAGTGTAGCGCGTTTATCAAAGTTTTGTTTCTTTGTTCATGAGTTGTTGTAGCTACAGTGGTGGCAGGAGTTCTTTGCTTTCAGTAAACATCTCTAGCCCCTTTCCTCTTCCTGTAGTTTCAGTGGGAGGCTTTCCCCAGGAAAAACCTTTCCCTACCTCTGAAACATTGTCATATTATCCAATATTAAGAATTAAAAAGCTAAAAATAATCAGGCCAGGTCCAGTTTAAACAGCAAACATCATCATTATGCATTTGGACAACAGTAAAACTCGGAGGGACTTACCAAATTCTATGAATGAATATGGCCGAATGGCGCTGCTGATGCGTTTGGTGTCATAGGTGACGATAAACTCTTTCTGCAGCTCATCCAGGAAACAGAAGGCCAGCACGTTGGGGTAACTCGCTGTACACACCATCAGGTATCCGACACCCAGTGAGCTTGTGAAGCTTGAAACCCAAATAAAAAAAACCACAAACACACACACAAAGAAAATAGCTTTTAATTCCCCGCATCTCTTTGATTTCTGTAAAAAACATCAGTTGTTGTTCCGCTGCTTGTTGCTCTGATTACATAGAAACACCTTTTCAGCTCTGCTCTTCTAAAAAGAGAAACTACACATTTCCAACGTATCCCTGCTTCAACACACCTGACCCATAATAACTGGAAGAGCTAATGACGTTCTGCACCTTCCCTCATTTATTTCCATCAGGTGTGTTGGTGCAGGAAGACACTAAACTCCTGCAGGGCTGCAGCTCTTATGGGAAGGAGCTAACTAGCCTCGCTCAATGCTGATGAATATTACAATACAAACATTTCCTTAAAGTCTATATTTTAAGTCAAGTTTATTATCTAATAACACAAACAATCATTGATCTGGAAACATTAACATCAAATAAGTTCATGTATAAAATCCCTCATATATTAGTATATTAGGTTGTGTGAGGGAACAATGTGTGCGGGGCCTTGAGCACGAAGCGTTGGGCGATGAAGCATTATACCTCTGATCACAGTAAATGACTTTCAGTGGGTGAGAAGTGGTAGCCAGTTGTCAAGGAACACACAGAAGTGTCAAAAAGAGGAGATTTAACCAACCAAACTTGTTTACTTTTATGAATCTTTACTTGATAATGAAGAACTAAGCAACATCCAAGCAGACCGGCGGGCTGCTGAGGAAGCCTGGAACCAGAAGGTCATGTGTACAATATCACTACTGACTGTCGTACCATAACAAGGCCTGATACGGAGCCCTGCAGAACTCCATATTCCATAGGGAAGCATGATGATTTATGCTTTATCACTTCCTGTCTGCTGCCATATTTTTTATTCCCTGTTTATTTTTTTATATTAAAAATAATGTCAGAAATGTTTTCAAGTATTTATTATAAAATCAATAAACACTCCAGTGGTCTGATCTGTTACTGCCTCATAGAAATTCTGTGAAAGTAACAACGCCGTAATTAACGTGTAATTAATTAACGCCGCTATTTATGTAATGAGTGCAAATAATTAGTCCTCTTATAAAAAAAAAAAAGTTTAGTTCCTTAAAATAAAAATTTCACAGGATATAACTTTTCTGTAATCTGTGTTTTCATTTAATCTGAAAACAGCCTGAATGTGAAACCAGACCCTTTAAACATCACAGAAACGTTTCAATGCGAGTAAAACAGAAACGTTTATTTAAGTGGAAATGAAATGTAAATTCAGGCGGAATGAAATCTGCTCCAGCAGAAATGACACGCTTTGCATAAGAAAGCTGTTAGCTGTACTCTTAATTAAAAGCAGCTTTTCATAAGCCTCTGCTTCTGATGCACAACATGATCTCTGTCACACCAATGTTGATTTGTTCACTTTGTTTTCCTTCATTTTTATCTTTCAGTCATCTAAATGCAGAGTCAGAATCGTTTTTGCAGTTCCAGCTGAAAACCAGGAATCATCCATGAATTTCAACAATAAACCAACTCAATAAAACAGTTGTAGTTAAAAATCCACATAAATGCAATTAAACTAATCAAGCCGAGTCCATCGGGATAATCTATTTTCCCTATAAAACAGCTTACAAAATGTTTACACAGTAAGGTTACTTTTAAACTGACAGTAATGTATTCTCGCACAGAAAGAGACGCAACTTCTTTCTACTTTAATAAAGAAAAAATGTAACATGACAGCCTCTGAACAACCATGAATATCACAGACGTACTTGAGGTTTTAAACACAGCGTGAATCACTGTGACCTTCACTGTCTTCACATTTTTAAAGCCATTACAGGCTTTAAGCTCATGAATGAAAGGAAGTATTAGGGAAAGGAAGCTTGAGCTGCTGGAAAATAGGAATGCTGACGCTGAGTTTCTTTAAGGTCACGTTCTGTGTTTAAATAGGACTAATTAGCTCTAAAAAAAACAGCGTATTTGAAGGGATTTTAGACACAATTCAGATGAAGCACTGGGTGGAAATTCACTCTGATTGGAGGATTGTATGAATGCTGACTGTAACGCTGCTGTTTAACTAAAACCAACCATTATTCTCATTTCTATATAAGTAATTAATATGATTTGTTTAATAATAAGTCCAGAGTAAGACCTACTTGACATTATATGGTCCAGACTTGAGTGTGCAGCGATCAGGAAACTGGTTAAGTTTCTTAGAGAGACCTTTCAGGTGCTTCCTTGTTTCGTGTAGATCTTTGTCCTGCTCATAGTCGGTAGATGCAGAAAGAGGAAGTCCGTCCCCGACACGAACAACTGATGCAAACAACACCATCGACATCTTAGAGCTCTGGCTTTCTCACTGAAGGCCTGCAAGCACATACAGAGAAATATGAATAAAATGGAGCTGTTGTTGATGCTGTAGGGAAAAGACCAAGCTCAGTGTGATGTGGTGCAGATATCTGGTTTATGATGAGAGTGAAAGTAATTATTATAATAATGAAGAATGTAGAGTGCCACTATTGTCTGCGTCTTTTCATTTATTAGCTGTTGCTTTTGTTGTTATTGGTGCCTCAGTCCTCTTTGTGTGATCTGATGCCATCAGCGCCAAACAGCTCAGACGTTCACACAAACAAAATTCACACATTTAGCATTCAGCCTACAGTTTCAGAGGGTTATGCATGGTTAGGCTTTGGAGGACTACATGCACATCTACTTATTTCTATATCATAAACCCTTTGTTGTGGATTAACTGAAACTGATGCCAAAAAGAGCATTTAACATCCAACACTTAAAATGGGTCTTTCTACAATGTTCTGTACTTTTACAGATTAAATCATCATTTGTTTTTCTTAACAAAAAACTATTAATAACACCCATCCATCTATTTTCTGCTGCTTATTTGGGGTCAGGTTGAATGAGCAGCAGCTTAAAGAAGGAAGCCAAGGCTTCTCTCTTCCCAGCCACATTTATCAGCTCGTCAGTGAGGGACCCCGAGGTGTTCCCAGCAAGCAGAGAGGTTTATTAGAGGGTCTTCCTCACTAAGGAGGCATCCTAACCAGATCCCTGAGTCACCTCATCTGGCATCTCTCCATGAGGAGGAGCAACGTTTCTCCTCTGACCACATCTCTAAGGGAAACACTCTTAAAGTGAAACTTTTCCGCCCACGAGATCAAAACAATAAGTAAACAGAATATTTCTAATTCCAGAGTCTCATATAATTATTTACTTTAATAACAATAATAAATGTAAACAGGGGGTTATCAGAATTTAAACTTTTTTTGTTACCATTTCTAATTTATCATTTTTTTGGTGACCACATTTAACAGTTTCTGTATATTATAATTCTTAATTATAACTGAGTGACTAACTTTGGTTACAATTTGATAAAAACAGTGAGATAAAAACAATAAAGTTAATCATTTTGAATATTAAAGGTATTGTCCTAATTGTGAATTAGATTTAATAGTTTTAAACAAATTTGCAAATGACTGTATTAGCCTTTTATGTTTTACATATTAACTAAATTGGAATCAGGGTTTTACAGTAATTTTAATGGACTTGTGGTGCCTTTATTGCCCTTAATGTGGCTAAATGGAAATAAAGATCATCAACTTAAACTCAATAGATTCTTCTAATGAAGCTCTCCCTGCTAACCTCCACTACAAATTGGTTAATTGCTCGTTTGTGGTCATAAATTTCCGTGTGTCCTGTCATTAACAATCTCTATGATTGATCTATTAAAGCTTCTGATTGATCAATTAAAAGTTAATAGGATGGTCGATTATGCTAGAACCATGGATAGCTCCTAATCGGAATGAAAACAAGCTGAGAGGAAGTGATTTCACTCATTCAGGCACGACTTGATTCCTGCATTCATGTCAAATTACACTTTAAAGCTAAGCCCGGTTTTCAACATGATCTCTTAGTTATATCAAATAAAACAAGAGTACCTAAGGAGCGCTTGGCTAAGATAGCTTTAACTTCAGAGACATGGAAATATTTATAACAGAAGATGTAAATCTTTAAGATATACTAAAATCGTGGTGTAAAAAAATGAGGTGTCAGAAAAAGAAATGAGAAAAAAAACTGTTTACTCATCAGAAAACATGTCTTCAAAAACCAGCAAACGAAAAATAACCAGTTTTGACAGCAAGCATCTGCTAGCGGCTAATAACGGCCAGCTAACACTAGCTAAGCTAACAGCTATCACCAATGCATGCAAGAAATCTCAATAAGTCTCAATACATTTTAGATATCAAACTAATTGAAATAGTTAGCAAATAAATACCTTGTAAAACAGTGTAGCATCATGCGGACATGTGTAAAATATAACTCTACAACTGTGCAAAGAGCTGTGGTAGCTAGCAGCGGATGTAATTATTCTAATGTTTACGTGGCTCCCTCGCTAAGTATTATGGGTAAAGACGTCGAGGTACAATTCCACATGGATGATTTAAGATTTTAACCTATTGTTTATATATGTTTATTTAACGATGTTAAAACCTTTTACGTAAAAAAAAACACCCTACCGATAAGATTTTAATTAATAATGGTGGTTCAGGCTAACAATTTTAATTGATTTGGGCAAAAAACGAGTTAATAATTCAAATAATAATAAAGATTATTTTTAATTATTCCTTTTAAATGTATTATTATTTCCTTTTTATAAAAAGGAAATATGAATGTATTTATTGATCACATGACATTGGCTTATTCGTGTGCTAAAGTAAACCAATTAAATGAGCTCCAGCAAAACCAGCTGACAGTCATGATGTATTTTGCATGCCCTGGTTCTGCAACCAGAGATTCATCCAGGCTGGACTTGCTCTAAATACCTTGTTTAAGATGCTTCTAAGAAATAACCCAGGCACACACCCAAACCATCTCAAAAGCAGTGTTTACAGAACAAATCTTAGTAATAAAAAATTGGATTTACATATCTTAAGATGTACCTTTTTGCGATAATCCTTCTTATCAGTTCATCTTGGTGTATCAGCACTTAATTTTCTTGTTTCAGTTAATTTTTGCAGTCCTCTTAGGCTAATTCTCTAAATGACTCTAACAAAGCATAAAACAGGTAGGCTATTACTAAAAAATAACTTCTGAAACTTTTTGGTTGAATGTGAGAGAGGGGAACAGATGACATGTTGTCACAAAGACAACAAAAAACAAAACAACAAAAAGTATTCCTTTAAATGTAATTTAAATGTATTCATTTATCTATATTCTGATTTCTACTGTTAACATCAATGAGCTTTTTGTCTTCATGACACGCAGTAATATTTTTTTTACTGGTAATCTCATGATGATCTCATCCTGTTTATTCCCATTCTTCTTGTTCCAGTTGCTTTTTTCTAATTTGGGACTATTTAAAATTTAAGCCCATCTCTAAAAATCTGATGTTTTAACATTTTTTACCTTTGTTTTTTTAGTTTAAGACTAAAACATGACTAATAAATAAAGTGTACGCAGAGAATGTTAAGCTTTAGTGCTCTACTCAGACCTGAAAGAGGCCATTCACAGACATTTTCTCCAGTTTTCATATATTTTCTGTGAAAATGTGAAAGAAAAAAACAATTGTTGTGAAAGGAAATGAGGGGGGGAACACAAAAAGTGCAGATGTGTAGTGGCTTCATCCCTCATACGTACCAAACAATATCTTCTGAGCCGAGGCAATGTGCCAGCTCGGGGAACCTCCTCAGTGCCCTCATGGCCTGTGTGTGTGTGTGTGTGTGTGTGTGTGTGTTTGTGTGTGAAAGTTGATGATGGATCTGTGCTGCAGCTGACAGGTTGATAAATAGCAGCAAGTCTCTGTGCAGAAAGTGTCAGATGTGAGGAAAACAGTGTTGCCATTCAGTCACACAGCCTCAAACAGAGATGCAGCGCTAAGTTCAGGAGTGCTAAAGAGCTGCAGCGTATTTACAATACATACGGCTAACTTTAATGCAACTTTCAGCTTTGTTGCAACTACTTATAAACACAAAACCACATTAAAAGAAAATATTCTCAGACTTAATCTTTGCAGAATACAGTGAGCAATCTCATGTGAGTGCAGTGATGGGGTGTGAAAGAAGCGTTTTGATAACAAATTCATGGTTTGCCCTCGAGGACACATGCAGACAAGGGGAGTTTTAGCCTGACAAAATGACAAAATTCATCATGGGAAGTTTGTTTTAAGCTGCATCACATTTGTTCTTTGTTCTTTAATAGATCTCTTTTAAAGTTAATAGAATTTACTGCAGAGCTGCAAGCAGAAAAAGCTTCTATTTGTTCAACTAAACTGGGTAACGGAGCAAAGGAGCCCTGATCAGGGAGGTGACCATGAATGCAATGTGACCGTCTCAGCAGCACTTCATTTATCAAACCTAGACAGGAGTTATAGCTGAAGAAAACGTATATGACAGCCAGTTTGGAGCTTGCCAACAGCACTTAAGGGACTCAGAGCGCAAGAAAAACAATCATGGTTGTATTAAACTAAATCCAACTTTTATTCCTAACAACTATTGTAAAGCAAGGTGATGTCAGGACATCCTGCTGTGAGGGATGCATAGATCTGCTCCTCCTTAAGCTTACACTTAAACACTACTGGTTTTCTGTGGAGATGTTTAAAATGGTAGTTAACAATCAATAAATGTTAAAAGATTAGAACAAAAATGTCCAAATAAAAGCCAGTATCAGCGTGCTAACCACAGCAACCTGTTATTTTAATTAGACCCTTATCTTCCTGATGTCTGTTTTAGTGGCAACGGATGTCAAATGGAACAGAAGCAGAATACTAAGAGATGTAATGGCAGGAATCTTGAAAGAAGTTCATAAATAATTGATTGTTAATGTCAGCTCACTGAATGACTGATGAAGGAGTAATGCGGTTTATAGGGCGCATCTGGCTTCTGGAATAACAGCAAATATCTGGAGAAAAATCGGATCTTTTAGCTGAAGATTATCTCCATCCTAAGTTCTCGAATCCAGCAGCCGCCCGTCCGTCCATGTACACACTTCCCACAAATCCAGACACAAACGTCTATATTAGGATCATTCCACATGGAGTTTTTTTTCATTATTAAATCAAGTTTTTTCTTAAATCATTATTTATTCAGCATGTTGGTTGGAAATTTTTATTCTTTTTTGTATTAATATTTACATGATTTTTTTTTTTACACAAATATTTTTAAATAATGGGATTTTTTTTAACCATTTCCATTTTCTATCTTATCCACTACATAAATAAATCCATCCATCTATTTTCTATCGCTTTGTCCCTAACGGGGTCGCGGGGGGGCTGGAGCCTATCCCAGCTGTCAACGGGTGAGAGGCGGGGTACACCCT
>JBAMIG010000013.1:5634171-5649764 GCA_037177335.1 Kiunga ballochi | reverse complement strand
GAGGAAGCCGGAGTACCCGGAGAGAACCCACGCTAACACGGGGAGAACATGCAAACTCCACACAGAAAGGTTCCCGGTTGGAGTCCCGCTCACAATTGTCTTGTGAAAAAAATTAATTACAGTAGATTCTAAAGTCTGACCTAAATCATCACCACCAAAAACATAAACCAGTAGAGACAAATAATGTGATAAACTGATGCAAAGACAGACAGACAAGGTGCTAAACTACTCACTGATCAGTCATGTAAAACAGCTTGTCTCAGAGGAGACATGAGTTTATCATTTCTACTGAGTGTGCTCAGTTTGCATGGATTAAAAAGCAATGCTTTCCATCTTGAAAAAATGTGCTGCGCCACTAAAAACCCTCCAAAGTGAAATTGGGATTGACAATGTGTTTCTGTCCACGCTCACAGGCATTAATCAGCCAGCTCAGACTCAACACTGCCTGCATCCCAACAACAGCACTTTATCTGAGCAGACTGAATGATACATAGGCTGCGAACAGCAGAAACTTCAAAGTCAGATCCAAATCTTCAGGTGAATGCTGCAGCTTCATGCATTTCTTGGATGAAATGGTTTATTAATTTGAACTTGGGCTCAAAACAAGAAGTCATAGTGTGAAGCGTATTTAAGGTCCTGCGCCACGTTCAGACTATTTTTATCAATAAATATATCAGTGTCGGATCTGCTGAGTGCTGCTTTTGTTCCATTTGGTTCCCGAGGTGTACAGAAAGGAGTCAAAATCAACAAGGACAGAAGTGCGTCCACCAGGACTGTCCATCAGCCAAATGACCCGACCCGGACCACTTCTGTTAAATCAACAGTTTTAGCTGAGATTCCCTCCAGGTGGATATAAATATCCTCACACATTTCAGAAGCTGCAGTCATTTCACATTAACTATAAACTGTCAGCATCTTCCTGAAGCTTCAGCAAAATTCTGGGAATCACCAGAAATATTAAGGCACCTTATCTGGGAACCACCTGCTTCCATATGAATCTGCTCCCTGCAGCAGCATCTTAAAACTCACACACTCTTCAATTAAAACAGGAAAAGAGCTGAAAAACAGCAAATACAGCAGAGATGTGTTTATTACATAAAAGCTCATGAAAAACATCTTGGATTCATTTTATTACTGTAAGGAGCAAAAGCTGTACATATGGCTGGGAACAGAGATAAAACAATGAAGGCAACGATGACTTCTTGGCATAAAGTGTGAAAAATGCCCACATAACATGGATACCTGTGATGTAAGGGATGAGGTTTTTTTTTCTTTTTACAAGTTTCATCTTTATTAACAAAACTCTTAATGTCTGTGTGGAAACAACTAAACCAAAACAGACAAAGTAATAAAAGGTAATTGTTGCATCTTCAGAGGAAAATAAACATAATCACAGGAATCCATCACCTTAAACCCCCATGCACAAAGCATTCCTGCAAAATACCTTGTAGACAACAATATGGGAAAAAAAAAATCACAATTGAGGTTATAAAATATGTTAATGAACATTTGAGACATTTTGCTTTGGAAATAATTGATCATCAAGAATAAAGTTCCGCTTTTTCAGGAACCTCCATTAATGCCTCCTAAGCACCTTGTTTGATAGATGTCATGACACTCACTAAAATAAAACCCCTATGATGGCTTCTGTGAGACTGTGTGTGTTTTAGGATTAAAATGTAAACTATAATTAAATTTGGTGATTTAAAGATTCAGATTTAATCAGCTGGAATGCTAAATTCTATACAAACGCATTCGCTTTGACTTTCGCTTTCCCTGAGAACCTTATTCATAATAAAAGAAATCAAAAGACAAGTGCAGCTACAGATAAGACTTCAGAGGCTCAGGAATGAAAAGACAAATAAAAACTGGCATTGTGGCGGTGGTGGGGAGGCTAAAGAGTTTAAGACGAGCGCGGCACACACATACGGGAGATGTGGACCGAGCATGTGTCATTTTTGTTTTCGTTTACAATTTTATGATGTGTTTGAAATGCATGTAAACAAGATAGTCCGACTGCAATCATGTAAAATCAAATCTCCTAAAAAAAAAATAGAGCAAGACACCTGTTTCCTACGGTTTGGGATGGACTCAGACTTTGGTCTCGCTGCTCTGCACATGCTCAGTATCTCCTACTGATTTGCATGTTTTAATAAAAAGAGAAGAGTAACTGTATACTAATACATGGACATCAAGTAAAGCTGCTCTTGTTCACATATTTTCTGTTGCTTTTCTCAGTCAGCAACTTGCTCCAGACTGACTAGAAGAAGCCTGTAGAGACAACTTGTGATTACTTAAAGCTCTGATTAAATTCTGATTTAATAACCACAGTGTCATCTTACAAAAATCAACAGTCAGGTAACTAAAAGACAAATTCTGCTGAGTAAATTCTGCATAACTTGCATGTACAAAAACCTTCTGCAGAGAAAGTTAAAAGCTGCAAACAGTCTTCCACACAGTCTACAGCACTGTAGCATCAAACATGCATCAGTTATTAAAGCCCCCTCCTGTGCACGGATGAGGATACATAGAGGGTGTTACAATTATCTAGTCAGGTTTAACCAACCACAGTTTGGCTTAGTGGTCAGAAACCTCACAGCTATGTGTGGAAACAGCACATTGGGGAATGATGGAAGGAATGTATGATTATTGTATAGGACGGTTGTAGTACTTATGTTTTATAATTACTAGAGATTAGCGCCTCCTGTGTTTATGTAAATAAACCCATGTCACTTCCAAGGCCTCTAACTTTTCCTATTTCCCATCCCAGATATTTTTTATTCTTTAATCTCTCTTTAAGGCCACAATTTTTAAGTAAACAAAAACGTTCAGCTCATTGTAAAACCAACCCAATCATAATAACACAGACCCATACACAATACTGACCCTTTAGCCACAAAACAATGCAATATCACACAGCTACACCTCATCACACACTGCAGCACTTCACATTCTTTACTAATCCGAGTGGTGGCGAGTTAAATGATGAGCAGAAACAGAAGCAAGATACAGAATGATGGGATGATTTCTGTACAAAAAAGGAGGAGAAACAGGTACCATTCAGCTTGGGTGTTGTCTGCAGACAGTGCAGGGTTGATGGGACTGGAGAAGAACCCTGGTGCAGCGATGGACAGAGCAGTCTCCATATTAACCTCACTATGCCCACCACCATGGTCAGTCACAGACCCCCCACCCCAGGGCTAAGCGGGGGTCACCTTTTATTGTATTGCATAGATAGAGTAGCGGGTGTAGCTTCTCACATATTCAGTCACAGTAATTGGGCAAAAAAGAATAATAAAAAAAGAAAAGAAATCAGTTACTGTTGTCTTTTTTCCTACCCATCAGAAAATCTGTGAAAAAACCCCCAAATAAAACAAAAAGTTTCAAGTGGTCGGTCAGACTGTAAGCACTCTGTCGGTATCAATACAAACAGGATCATCGCAGTATAAAAAAATAGCCTTTGGTTGAGGTCATCGGGTCTTCCAACATCAGTGCTGATAGGACCGTTGCCAGGTTCAAAGGTCACAGTGCATCGCCCAGATCCCTGCATGCGGCCCTCAGAGCTCCTCCTTCCTCTTGACCACCTTTTCCTGGTCACGCCCTCTTAGGCTGCGCATGAATCCCGTGAAGCCCGTTTCCTGTCAAAAAAAGAATCGAATTGTTAGATTAAGATGAGCTGAGAGGTTTCACAACCTGATGCAAACTTTGACCCTTTAAGGGTCGTTTCCTAATCCGCAATGCCTCCTTTAAACATGACCTCCAGCTGAGAGAGACAGAGAAGTTACACTGCTGCCAAATTTAAGCCAACTTTTCTTGGTCCAGTCAAAAAGATCCAATTCAGGCACTTCGCTCGCTGTTTTTCATGTATAATTCAGGAACATAATACTGTTGTCCAGTTGTGTCTGTCTGTCAAAGCTATATATTAGAAATGAGAATTAAGCCTACTCAGACTAACCTCACTCCTGTCTGGAGGAAACAAAGCCTGCATTCATGCCGTTTTTGGCACAAACTGAAAGTGGGTTTCACACATTCACCAAAGCCCTGCAGCTTTCACACTTCATCTAGAACGGCTGCAACGTGAACACAATATCTGACTGGAAAACATGCAGAGTTTGGTTTTAAAGAGCCTGAAAGAAAGTAGAACAGAAAAAAAAAAAAAAAAAAATAAATAAATATATATATATATATATATATATATAAATAAATAAATAAATAAATAAAACAGAACGTTGCAGCATAGGTTTTGCATCACATCCAGGGTTCATGTGTCTCACATGAACATGAAATGTGCAAATTCAGAAACTCTGGACAATCTGTTGACCCAATTCTCAATTACTGTCCAGAAACTAATGAAGAGGTTCTGGTTCTAACAGAACGTTTTTGTTTACTGTACATAGATGGGTTCCAGGATGTGGCGAGGCTCATAAAGCTGAAGCCATGGAAGTGCACTTACTCCGCGATCTCCGCTGTATTTTTCCACAAACTTGCCGTAGTTGTAGTAGTTGAACGTGGGGTAACCCTCCACCCCCTCCTGCTTACAGAGCTCATGGTTCTGACCTTTTGTGCAGTCAACAGCAGCGTACACAATCTGAACACAGAGAGCATAACTTATGGTTAGTGTGGTTATTCAAAAAGCACAAAACACACATTTATTATTATCATATAATAAAGTTTTTTATTGCAGTTTTTGTTTTTGTTAGAGGAAATTACAACATCAATGCATCTTTTGTTTTAGATGAATAAGATATTTACATAAAATAAGTTCTATAAACAGAAAAAAGTTAGAAAAAGGGAACTTAATTCAGCCCCTCTGACATGTTTCTGCGTTGACATAATGGCTTTTTTTTTATTTGAACTCTTAGTATCTGTTTGCAAAGATTAACCAACACTTTGCAGCTTTTATAGTGGGTGGTGGACAAAAATCCCCACAGCCGTTTCTCCTACACAAAAACAACAAGGCAGATTTATGTGTAGTGCATCGATTAGTGACAAGCCGTCCCAATGAGGCGTAAATGTCCTCACACTGATTTTAGCTCACTCAGCGGGTCCTTTTACTCAGCTGAAATGTCACCCCTCTCTGGGTGCAGAGTGCTTCACAATCACCATCCAATAATCGCTCCCTGTCTGTCTGCTCAAATCAAATGTTTGGAGGGAAATATATTTGGTGCTTTCTCTGCATGTCCTCGGTAAAAAGTGTCCAAAACATTCATGTCTATTTACAAATTACATGCACATATAGTTTTATGTTAATACAGCTCATCTTTGTACCACAAAACACTAAGCTGACATTTTAGGAATCTGCTAATATATTGTTTAACGGGTGCAAAAAGTGGCAATCAGAGGGGCAGGCAGAGGGACATTCTTTCTCTATTGTTAGTTAATCGAGTGTCGGAAACTTTGTTTAGTCCTGGAGAGAAACAGGTTCAACCCAACCAGACCAAAGGGATCGAATTTTGAAAAGCCAACAGAAATGTACCAGTGTGAAAATCCATCTTCGTCCTCAGCTCCTCAGAGAAGAACACTTAGGACAATGTGAAACAGAGGAACTACAGTAAGCCTGCAGATACCTGCAACAAGGATGTGATGTAACTAGTGGCTCCGTACAGCCACTCATGCCTGAGTAATCAATCAGAGTTGGAGTGAATTGACAAGAGAGAATGAAGCTATAGAGTTGTTGTTCTTCAAAAGGTCTGAAGCCAATTCCGTTATCGATCCGTGTTCAAGTGACAGAGGACCCCATATCATGCTATTGATTGGACTGCTAAATTTCAGAGGGGTAGCATATTACTAGCTGGCTCGGGTTCAATTCACCAGCATCACACTGAGGGGCAGGATGATAGGCTAATTTAGCTAATGCATCAAAGTTCAGTCTCTTTCCACTGAAAAACACGTTTCCTGCATCCCGTTTCTTCACCACTAAGCTTGTCCAATGTTTACTCCCCTCTTATCACTTCTCTTTTCTTACTTCCTCATAATTAATCTGCATTTATTACTTTGCTGACACAAACAGATAAACATTTAAAAACAGCCACAGAGTTGATAATTAATGTTTGACATGATTTTCATGAAGCTGATCCCAGCTGGCATGTGATAGCAGTCATGTGTGTCATCATCCTTAGGATGATGCAGTGCTGTGACAATAGTGAATGCCAGGATATCATCATAATGAATCAGGAAGCAGAGAGTTTTACGGTCTAAACGTGTGGTTCATATGTGGAAGCTGGCAACAACTGTATTAAAGAAAGGCAAGATAATGAGGGTAATAAAGACAAGGCAGTATGAACATTCATCCCTTAATTTATTCCTTATTATACAGATTTCACAGCAAAATAAAAATTCTGTTTGTCCCAGTTGCAACACATCTTAGCACCATTACCATTTGTTTGATACATGCTCAATAACACAACACTGATTTAAAACAGGCTAATAACACAAACATGAGGGTTTCTGTTCATTAAATGAATTTAAAAGTAGAAAAAGATGACTGACGAGTCCTTAAAACATGAGCTGTTCTCATAGTAGTGTAAAAAGGCAGCGTTAGGAAACAAGCTGTTCTAACTAGCACCTATAATTCTGCTACTGAAGGAATTCTGGCAATAGACAAACAACTCGTTACGACCCGTGTTCATGGCTCCCTCGCTGTTATACAACACAATGTGGAGTTTTGCATTGTTTCTGTCTTCAAAGCCGTGCCTAAGCTTGTGTTTGTCTTTGGGAAATGAGGCGAGGGCAGCTAATAGACTCTGATCAACACCGGCTCGGTGTAATACACTGGGGCTTGGCTTGATTAATAGAGAGGACTGCCAAGTAAACACACGCTCACTTTGCAGATTTAGTCTAGTCAAACAAAACTTCAAACCTCCACTGGCTGCTGGGGGTACAACAAGCAGGGAGAGATCTTAAAAACAACAGATACGACGGTCCCGCAGTAGGGAAGCTTGTGAAGGTTTCCGCATGGGAGCTTGGATCAGGATGCGGGTCCAAACCCCACAGCCGAGCAGAGCAGCACTGCCAAACTGCCTTGAGCTGTTGTGGGCCTCAGATAGCACGACTAAAAAAGTCTGACTAATTCTGGCTGCTATGAAAGTTTCTCTCAAAATACTGAGTCAATGTCTGATAGATGTTTGGACTCTCACTGGTTTGTGCTTCTTGGCTCCTTTATGGAATATTTCCATCTATTAGATATTTTCATTTCTTTGTGGGATCCAATGACAACACATCTGCTTAAATTAGGAGAACATACATTTATTTAGGTATCCACAGTGTACGGGCTAAGTATTTTTCTAATAAAGAAAAGGAATCCTAGCCGTCAGCGATGGGAAAATTCAGGAACGTTTCATTTGAGTTTGCAGAGGTTTTAAGTTACCCAGAAGGGTCACAAAGAACTCGCTGGAAAAAAAGCCACGACAAATATGTTGAAGATGCATCACTGTTTTATATTATCTAACAATGATTTAAAAAGAGGACAGAGCAGCATTTCCTCACCGCAATCACTAATCAAAGTTGGACATCTTCATGAGGTCTAAATCAAAATACATTACTTTTTTGTCACCTGAGATGATAAATGGTCACAGAGACTTGCCAGATAAGCACCCATATTTTCTCAGAGTAATAAAAGAGTTGAAACCACAAAATTGAGGTTTAAAAATAAACCTTGCAGTCAGAAGGTATTAAACACGAAAAGAAAAGAAAAAGGGGAAAGGGAGGGTGTAAAGATGTGAGCTCCACAAGGGGAAGTAATGAGGGAGTAGAGATGGAGTAAGAGATGATGGAAGATGAGGATGTCCTTTAGAGACTGCATGAACCTCCAGTAACCCCACATACTAAATGTGCAGATGCTTTTATGAGACTGTGTAGGCTTAAGCAAATGATGGACTGCCACACAGAAAATATTCAAACTGAACATGAGGTGTTCTTATTTAAGAGGATTTTTATGCTTAAAGATGTTATAGGAAATTATGGATGTAATAATGTGACCCGACTGCAGAAAACTGGTGTGAAATGTAAAAACAGTAAAATACAACATATAAACAACTGGCATTTCTGTCCTCCATGTGAAAAGACTTACTGCGCTTCATGACACAAATTTGTTCTAAAACATGATCAAACTCAGCTTAACAGATTTTTTTTGACATCTTAACTGCATGATACTCTGGATGGCTTTACCTTGGCTTCCACTTCTACAGTTAAGAGCCATTTTGGACCAGTTCAGGTCCTTTAAATCACATATTAAAATGTTTCTAGGACTGCCTGCTTTCACTTCACTAACACTGCTGAAATGTCATAAAGTGATTCATGCATTTGTTACGTATGATTAGACTACTGCAATTATTTATTATGGGTTATCCCAAAACATTTTAAAAAGCCTCCAGCTGAATGTTCTGATGAGAAATAGCAGGAGGGATCATACTTCTAAGAGTTTAGCTTCTCTTCATTTACTCCCAGATGAATCCAGATTTTTCTCTCATATGAAGCTCATCATGACCAAGTTTCATTTTACCTTAAAGATCCCATCATTTCCCATGAGAGCTTATTGTTCATCAGAAAGCAGAGCCTCACACATGGAAGCAGATCCCAGTTTTGCTTTATTCCTTTGTGATAATGCTTAAAGGTATAGTTTGTTTGGTAACCAATGAGCACCTCCTGCTGTAGACGTAGGCTGCAGGGGGGCATGGGAAGTTCAGATTAAATCCATTAGTTTCTGGATCCATGACATTATTTGAAAGGAAATCATTGATGAGTGGGACTACTGTGGATCAGTAGTGTGTTGTACTCTGCACTATCAAATGTGAAAAAGCAAACTAACCTTTCGGTCCTCCTTAAACACCTCAGCTGCTGTGGTGAAGTGAGGGACAGCGTTTTTACAGTGTGGACACCCTGCAGAACAAATAGGTGGGACAATATTAATGCTCATTAAAACAACATACATTCACAGAGATGTTAAAAAAAAAAGTTAATCACAGGCATAATTAGTCAAACCTGCTGTTACATTAGAAATGAATGTCGCTTGTTGAGTGTCTGTCGTAAATACAAGTTTCCTGGTTCCCACAGCTTCCCATACCTAATCCCATCCCATAAATCACTGTTTTCAGATCAATTTTTACTGGATGCTTTTTGACTTCCAGAATGTGGAGACAAATAATCGATCAAACACAGATTTACCAGAAGGGATGAGGACTATAAATCAGCAACATGCTAACAGTGAGTTCTTGCTGCGTTGGTCCTGTTCTGACATCTTGTTTCAGCTTCAGCTAAACTGTGATATTCTGGGAGCATTCCTCCATTGTAATGTTAAGCACCTAATTTATCTGTTCATTGTAGTAAATCCAGCAAATATGTAAGGTAAAAATAAGCCAGAGCATTTCTTTTAGGGAACAACAGATTTCTGTACAAATTTAGGGATGAATCCCAGGCTAATCAGCTGCTAACATACAGCCATTTATAAACAATGCATCCTGATCAGTATTTGGGTTGCTGCTATATTTTTCCTCGTGGCCATCAGGCAGTTTTACAGTGATTTTGTGGGCTGAGCGAGTTTACAGTACTGACTGTCTGTATGGGGTAAGCTCATGAATGCCATTACATCCGGCTGATGCTGCAGGAAGAATTACAGGCGTTGTTGGTCAGCTACAGAATATGAGCAGTGATTTACTGCTGACATCCAAACATTTACAAGAATATGTAAATACCTACAGCACATTACATTCATTTGGCAAACCCTAAAGCAACAAAGGAACACACAGTGGAGTCTACAAGACATGAACACTTCAACATGCCAGTCAGACAAATTATTGATAAATTGCCAACCTTTCACTTGAAAGACAATAAATCTCCTGAGTTACAACCACCCGGCATTTAAGCCTATATGTGACCTGTGCATAAAAGGTGGATAAAGCTCCAGGTCTGAAAGGCAGTGAGGGAGTTCCTTATACTAGCATTCACTGCAACAATTCTTACACTAGGAAACAGAAATATGCTCCAATTATTGTGCCATTTTTCATTTCCTAACAGAGCAAATGGAAATGGCCAAATGCACAAACAGAGAATACAACAGTGGACACATATTATTCTTAGATTACAAGCTGTTGTTACCAAAGCTGTTTGTTAGAAAACATAATTCAGAACTGGAGACTTTAACAGAGTTGGCAACCAAGCAGCAGGATTATGTCACCACAAATCTGCCCGTCTTTTAATTAAAACCTGTGAGTTTAACATTGAAGCAGGGACATAAGGTGTGGGTTAAACTGGAATGGCTCCCACGCTGATACAAGATATGAATCAAGTAAAAAATATATTTCATGGAGAGCATTCAACCAACCTACAACCGACAAGTTTCATCATGAAATTTTCATTTAAGTAATCACACAGTGCAAACGAGGCCACTATATCCTGCAGAGCTGCCTTTTGCAACCCAGGCCGTAGGGACCTTCTGCCCAGCACGCTTCAGACATTTCCCTAATAAACAGATTTCCTCATTGGGGGCATCTAGTTTGCAGAGGCATCATGGTGTTATGATGCATCAGAAGTATGAGGACACATTTAATTTGAATCAGGTGTGCTGATCAAGGAAACAAAACCTTGCCAGGCAGTCAAAGTTTCACAAAGACTGGTGTAAAGCATCCAAACTAAAATAAATCCTAAATAACAAGATTCAAGTTTGAGTTAAAATGCTGCCGTCTGTGCTCTTAACCAGAACACATGATTTTAGTAAGCAGGACATTAACATCATTAACTCTCAATGATGCCAGAAACATTTTATAAGTTTGAAAAGCACTCAAGTGTTTATATTCATAATCGCATACAGACCTCAGATAACTACCTTCAATTCAGTTCAACATCAGTGTGCAATCATCGTCCCGTTCAGCTCTAAGCCAAGCATGGAGCACAGTTCAGAACCCCATTTCCCCCAAAGTACCCAGTCAGCTACAACAAGTGGCCTTTAAACATTTAAAAGGTCTTGTTGCAATTATAAACCCGATGGTACCAGAAACATGGCAGTGTGTCACGTTTCAAACAAGAAAGGTACAATTTGACACACAGGTTCCTGCTGCAGATGTGGGTTTGCAAGTACACGTTTCAGCTTGAATACTCCAAAAAAAAGAGCTAAAATTTGCTGTTTTCATCTTTCTAATAACCATTCTGATACACAACAAGGGAATTTGAGGTGCAGTGATGGAATCCACTCTTCCTGTTTTACTTAAGATGTGAAACCTACAGTAAAAAAAACAGTTATTTCCAGACAACATGTATCGCACCAGAGGCTTTCACCTGAAACTAACAGACTCCATGAAGAGTTTCTAAACTTACTGAAAAAGAAACTTCAAACAGCTCTGCGAATGAAACCACAGTAAAAAAAGGTGTCGATGGATGGTGTGTGTGTGTGTGTGTTTGAGCCTATGAGTATATTAAACTAAGTCATTATGAGCTTGAATAAGACTCCTCATAATTCTGGATCTTTTACAGAAATCCTTCTTTATTACAGTTATTATACTTATAATAAAGGCTAATTCCACTTTGAACATATCTAATTTATCATTGAACTAAATATGTTGTTTTCATAAAGCCACAAAAAGTGGAATTTCTTTTACTTTCTATCTATTCTCAGTGATGTGAGTCATTCTCGAGTCTCCCCAAGGCTTAGGTGGAGTTTGTGTTTAGTGAAATGGGAAGCTGGCAGGAAACTCTGTGTTGCATGTGCACGCTTTAAACCCAGGCTATGATCACACAAAATGCACAGATCAGAGCTGTGATCACACCTAGTTCCAACAATCTGTCACATGCTTGATATTTTTCTCCAAACATATGAAATGAAAGCTATTTGTGACAACTGCCAGTTACAGACGAACCATTTTGTTAACACATTTCATGCAGCATTCGTAGAGTTAAAAAGTTCTCACAGGGAGCGTAGAACATGACCAAAGCGTGTTTTTTCTTCTTCAGAGCTTCTCGAAAATCCTCGGATCCAAGATGGCTGACACTGGAGGGTTTGTCCTCCCAAGACTGCTCTGGTGGTGGAGGAGCCTGGGGACTGCAGAGATATAGCAGAGCCAAACAAAACCACTGATTTTCCATGTCATTTAAGCATTATTGCTATAAGATTAGATTCAGAAACATTCAGAGACCAAAATAAAGTAATGGCCAGTAAACGTATGCATTTCATTAAAGTAGAAACCTTTTATTTATTTTTTTGTTTTAGAAAAAGAACAATGTGTGATAAAAGGTAATGCAGTGATTTCATATAAGCCTCATATTATCCCCGATGACCTTTGATTGCAGGCATGTCTTTATGGAGCCTTTTAAAAAGTGGACTGACATCACCGCTGGTCCATTACCCATGCTAAGCAGATACAGGAGTGTGTGGAAATGTCTCTGCTAGACTAAAGGTTAGGAATTGATTCTCGCCCGTTCCGTGCGACTCACTTGTGCATGAACTCGATGATCTTGTCTTTGCTTCGGAGGTGTGGGAGTGTGTATTTCTCTTCACCCTTCTCGAAATACTTAACAGTGGGGAAACCGGAGATCTCGAAGCGATCCCCTACAGCCTTGTGAACTGTGGCATCCACTGCTGCCAACACACCTGGACTCTGTGAAGGGGAAAAAACAAAATCAACTCCCAGTGGACGTTAGTAATACAGAGTAACTGCTCCAAGGCTGCTCATTTAATTAGGTTTATTAATGGGTTCATGTCTATTCTGGCTGGATACCTACAGTAAGCATACATGCCTGAATGTTAGAATAATACATTATTAATCACATGCTGTTGATTCCTCTAAAGCCTGGTCAGTGAGATATTTAGTTTTAGCTCATGGATCTCATCTTGTTTCAGATAGGTGGCCAGCCAACTGGTCAAAATGATGCTAATCCTCACTCTGCTTTAAGCATGTAAGACACTAAGAAAACATTATGCAAATGTGCTTTAAATGACAATGTATGTACTCGGGTTCTGCATTTGTGTCAGACTTGTCACATAGACAAAAAGCCACACAACCTACTGGAAGGAGGAGGGAGGAAACCACAAACAGTCAAGTTGTGCGTTAGTTTGTTTCACCAGCTCGCTTCTAGACCACACAGACCTTAAACGCACCTCAGCACATTTGTTTATATTCAGAGTAAGATCAGCCTCATTAATCATTTCTTAATCTATACAACTATATATTCACTACCAAAAAAAACACAACAGCTAAATATTACAGCCTAGTGCAAGAAAAATAACTCTTCAGTGTAAAGATAAAAACATCTCTATATTAAACAACAGAGCATTAGAATGAGGGAAATATTTTAAACATAAGAGTCACTATAAAAAATATTAAAATGGCACTTTAAAAAGGCCCTGCCTTGAGTCGTATAGCTTTGAGTTAACACACACAAGTTGGGGAAAAAGGCACAGAACACACCCAACTATCACGTCAACATGTCAAGAGCCGGACGTTTGGACATGCTTACCAGTCTTTTGTCCGAGAGGCTGGATTGTCATGATCTGTTAATGAGGCACAGCGACACTGTGCGACTGTGTGTGCTCACTAGAGTGTGAAGTATGAACACAAAGGACTGTTGACATGTACACGGCACAAATGTAAATAGAAGTAGAGCTCTTCAAACTCACATCTGCATCCTTGTTGAGTATTTCTGCAGCTTCATCATACTCTGGCTTCATCTTCTTGCAGTGACCACACCCTGAAAAATACAAAACACACATTACAGGCAGATGATGTTATTCTGAGGCTGGTTTAGGAATCCGTTTCTAAATGTAAAAATAAGACAGGACACATGCTAAACCTTTCTCCACATTCATCAGACCCAGAAAATACAAAAATGAGCAAAAAAGGCTGTGTGAGCGTATGAGCGAATGATAGCTATCAAACTCACTCACTAAAAATCCACCCACCTCACAGTTGTTGTGCAGTTAAACTTGACCTATCAAAGCTAAAAAGCTTGCACTGCTGCGTTGGCTTCATTTTAAACCGGACCCTGCTTGGGTTTACCTTCTCTTCAATAAACCTCGTGCTCCAGAAGAGCCAAATGCTGAATGTGAGGAAATGATTGTGGAAAAAAAACCAGGAAATCTTTTTTCTGATGGCAAAATGAGTTCACCTGGAAGAGCCACTAAGCAAATTGTGCTGTAAAAACCCACAACATGCAGAGAACCCAACTTTTACTGATAAACTCGCAGCACACAGCTAAAACATGCCTCTCACCTGTATGAAAGTAAATGTGCCGGTACCTGGATAAGAATAGTGCAACTTCACTCAGCTGCATTTAGAAAGCAGGAAGATGCTAAACAGCACCAAGACCACAGAAATTATTCTAAACACAAACAGGTTGTTTATTCTGTTTCACTGCAAATGTTCATCATGATAACTGCTGCACAACAAATGGCTCATTGTAAACATGGTAGTTTCTGCATTTATTGTTCAAGTATTTATCAGTAACACCTTGGAAATAAGGAGAAATATTCGCTTTGCAAATTGCATCCAACATTTTTTTGCTTGCATGCCTAAAAATTTAAGTTGGGGGCCACCGTGTGCCTGGTTAAAAAAATAAAAACTAGCCTGGAGTCGTGTTGCAGCAGAGCTAAAGGATCAACGCTTAAAAACCAGTACCAGCCAACTTTCTTAGCTTTACACAGTCACATACCGTCTGAGCTTAAGCTACTAGTTAATATAAAATAGAAATCACTTCACAACCTAGCAGAACACACACACACACTGAGCTTTCATCAGAGCTACTTCTATAGACTTAAACTGGAAGCGTGGATTCTCTGCACAGCGTGTCTTCAGAGCTGCCTCGTTGAATTAGTTTCCCAGCAGCTGCAATTCTTTGTTGCCTCGCTGCTTCACACTGCTTTGTCAGAGGGCTCGCTGCTGGCACGCTGAGGGTGAAACTGTAAGTGGGACAATCTGTGTCTCATGTTTACAATGAGTCAGTCATGTCTGATTATTTACTACATATTCTCTGATACTAGTATTTCCCTGTGAAAAGAGGAACTGGTGCTAACTACACTGTGTGAGAACTGGTGACAGGGGTTTTGACATTTGCATCAGTCAACTAGGGTCTGGTGAACTGGTGCATACGCAGGTGCATGGCTCAATATCTTAATTTAGGGGGGAAAAAGATATCAAAACAAAAATAATAAAAGCTGCAGGGTGATGTAAAATGGAGGCCAGTTATTGTTGAAGTTCATTTAACACATGATTGTTTTCATTGTAAGGATGTCTCACTCTTCCTCAGGATAAAGTACGTAGCAGGATGCATTAGAACACACAGAAAAGAAACAACACACACACACACACACACAACGGATGAGGTAACCGCTGCATTTGTAAAAATTAATTTAAATTCCAAAACTGCCCGACTTCTCTCTGATCAATCAGTTCAATAAATCTCAGATAGTCTCATTCAGTACGGCTTTATGTGTAAATACAAATAATCCTCCACACAGAAATGCAGAAAACAACTGAGATGAACATTACAGCAAACCTTCCTGTGACCTCCAGCATGAAACTCTCCCAAAGTCAAACTAGGGCTGGGCGATTAATCGAATTTTAATTACGATTACGATATGGGTTTTCAACGATCACAAAAATGAACTAGGT
>JBAMIG010000013.1:5606970-5618909 GCA_037177335.1 Kiunga ballochi | reverse complement strand
AATAGTAAATATATGGAAAAAATAAATAACCTAGTCTTTTCAGATTTAGTTAAAGGGTCAAATAAAGTTCTTAGATTGCAAAAATGAGATGTCTCTGCCCAGTTATTCTCAATTCAGGCATTAAGGGGTTAAAGTGACATTTATATAGACTTTTCCCACCACAGTAACGAGGGATGATGTTTCCAGCAAAAAAAAACAATTTATGGAGTCTGTGACTAAATGCTCTAACAAAACTGGAAAGCATAGAGATCCATAACATTATGACTAATACAGTGCCTTGCAAAAATCCCCCCCCTCCAAAAAAAAAGATAAAAACAGATAGTTTCTTCTTTTATTGCAGGGAAGCAAAATTTGGATTTGTGATTAAAAAAAATTCTTGTTAATGTCTAATTAAAAACTTATTTATACAAAGTAATAATAAATAAAAATATGCCAAATAAAATAGCTGCATAAATATTCCTTCCCTCAATTTAGTATTTAGTAGATGCACCTTGAGCCGTGATCGCAGCACAAAGGATAGGTGTCAATAAGGCTTCATTCTGCTCCATCCTTCCATACAAAACTATTCAGGCTCTGTCAGGTTGTGCTGGGATCGGGTGTGAACAGCTATATATCCGACTGAGACCTGGGCTTTAACATGGCCACTCCAGAACATCTATTATTTTCCAAGTACAATGAAAGGGTAAAACATCTCATGGGGTGAACGCTTTTGCAAGGCACTATCAATCCAATAATGAACTTCTGTAATTAGTCTGATGAGCTTTTCCTTCCAAAATCTTAAATTAGGCAGAGCACAAAAAAGTATCAGGGCTTATGAAATGCTTATAAAAGCCACCAGAGTGAATTTAGCAAACGTGTGGCCCAAAGGCTGATGAAGAATTCTGACAAGAAATAGTCAAGTATGCAGGATGTGCAAAATGCTCAGCTCGCCATCTGGACAAAACTGCTGACTTAACTAATTTAATCTGCAAATACCAGAGAAGAAAGGTTGCAGTTACTAAACTGTAAAGGTAATAGGAAAAAGGAGAGGTAGCAGACTTACATATTTTCCCCTCGTTTCCGTGGCTGCTTGCTGGAAAACCGGCTGCATCCTCTTACACACTCCACACCCTACAACACACACAGTACAAGAAACACCACATAAACACTGCTATGGATACAATCAGCTGCAGCCACCATTGATTTATCTTTGTTCTTGTACAGAGTATATTATTAAAGGTCATCATTAATGTTATTAATGCATTGGCTGCCAGCTGTAGCAGAGAGCCACATGATGAAAGCATTTTGGCTTAAATTTCATGATCGCAGCATGTAGCGTGTTCATCTCAGGGCGTCTTTGTTGTGTGCACCCGGAGAGTGCAATCTGGGGACGTTTAAATTAGCTCACCTGGCCAAATCAACCCTCTGCATATAGAAATGCAAAAAACGTTGAAGGACGCCTCTGGCAGCGAATGAATAAAAGGTGATGCAGGGTTTTTTTCCCCCCCAAGAGCTTGTTTTATTTACTCATCTCTTATTTGACCCTCTGAGGCAGGGGTGTCTAAAGTCAGACCTCGCTGGCAACAATCCTGCAGGTTTTCCATGTATCCTTGTCCAACTCAGCTGACTCAAGTTAATCAGTCATTATGATGAATTTGGTTGGCTTTTGTGTTCATTTAATTGAAGCCAGGTGTGTTAAAAGGAGGATACATCAAAAATCTGAGGTCTTTGCTCTAAAATATACTATAATTTACCATTTTTGACTACTTTCATTTTAATGGCTCTATTTAAGTTTTAAAAACAGTACAAAAACTAGACAAATTTAGTAAATAACCTTACAAAAAACTATTTACTTTATGAAGCATCAGTGTTTCAGGTCATTCAGTTATCACCCTAACTTCCAGTGTCACAACTATAGATTTTATTTTTATGAATATTGTCAAATATCACAATTTTACAAGTACAACAATTATCCTGCATTAATGTTTAAAACCACAGAAACATTCCTTATAAATCTTGTAAGTTTTTTTTATTTTTATCTTTTGCAAATGTACCAGGAACAAAATAAAGAGGTCTATGTCCAACTTAATTCCCTCTGGTGCGTAAAGAATAAATAAATCCAACATTGTAATTATGGATTTCTCTGAGAAAAAAGATGGAGAAGACAATAAGACCTCCAACTGGACATGAAAAGTTTGAAAAAAAGACGTTTTTTATTGGATGATTTTAGTCTCCCAGGGTAAAAAGTAAAAACACATATTTGTAACCTCAGTCACAAACTCAGACCACCACCCCCATGGTGTGGCACCTTCCTCCTCTTGCTACTGTTAATGGCATCCCACTCCTCAATCAGAAGTCGAAGAAGGTCAACCAGTTTGGATATTAGTCGCTCACTAGCAGAAATTGCCCACCCAGCTGACATTAAACGTTCAGTAGGGTTAAGATCTGAACTTGCAGCCAGCCGTTTCATCCTCTCTGAACTCTGATGACCATGGAAAGGATAGCTACTGGTCCCAGAATCTCATTCCAACACGTGTCCGTATCAATTAAAGGCCCAGTCAGGAGTCAGACACCTGAATGTTAAAACCAGTTTGAATACCTTAGGCGTGTGTTTTGTAGGGACTACTTGCACATTTAGCTGTGATGCTAGTACTTCCAAGTTAAACCTTGTTATAAAGGGAAAGTCAGGCTTTCTAAAAATGTGCAATACAACCTAATTTGTTTTATAAAACGAGAGAAATAAAGGACTAAACTCAAATTTCCTTATTCTTAGTGGAAGTTTATCTAAGTTTATTATTCCCAGGTATGATGAATGCAGGGAATCTAATTGCAGTATTGACAAGTTTTATCCTGAAAAATGTTTTAGACAGTAATGAAGTTGGCGCCCATCCCCGAGGGCCTTTTTGTTTGATATAGGATTAAACTGAGAAGACCGTAATGATACACGGAGCGGTCAAACACAGGAAACATTACTCAAACAGTGTTGCAAAATGAGCACCGCTTGTTTCAGGCAGTGATAAAGTATTAAAAAGGAAATACTCACAGGGAGCAAAGAACATCATAAGAACTGGCTTCTCCTCTTTCTTCAGCAGCTTTCTGAAGTCCTTTAACAATAAGAGATGATATCAAAGTAGTAAAAAAAAATAACAAAAACATGCCAAATAAAAATGTATATTTTGCATTTAAAAAAAAACCCTGCTTGTTAAAGATCACATGTAATGATTTGTTTGCTAAACAGAGAAGTACAGACATAAGTTAACATCCTGTTAGCACTTATTATGGAAAATACATTAAACACAGGAGTCTAAACATGCTAAGGACAAATGGGCCAGCTCAGTCTCTGACAGAGAAACAATCTTTTGTCTACATCTTCAACAAGCCAAAACAAAAGAATGAGCACATCGGAGGACACTGTCAACTTACACCTTCTTTAAATAAAACAGCTTTCTGAAGGTTGTATTCAGTGTATTAGTGACACCAGTTCCAGCTGACGTGCCTGGATGGGAGCTGTCTGGAAACATTTTCTAGCTGTGTGAACAGGCTACACTAAGCAGCTTGTTGAAGATGAAGCTGACATGATGCTATTAAGAGTGCAGCAGTGTACATTATGATCAGCTACAGAAGCTAAATCGAGATTTCCTCTTAAAACACAACAAGAAAACTGCACAGGATCAACTATGCTGTTGCAGTGTGTCGTCACATAAAACTTATATCAGAATTATTCTTTAATGGTGAAATAGAAGAAGTTAGTTTGGGTAGGAACTTACTTTTTCTGTTTCGACGTGGATAACATCTTTTGCCTCAGGGTTCTCCTCCCACAGTGGAGGCCCTGATGGGTCTTTCAAAAATGCTACCATAGACTGTGTAGAGAAAAAAAGGGGGATTCAGCATTGTGGAACAGTGTGTCTAAACAAAGCAACATTTGGCACAAAGTTATTCTGCAACAGGGTGACTGGTGAAGATTTATGAGAGCATTGGCATTAAATCCTAGGTTTTGCCACATGGAAGCTCATATAGATTAACATCTTCATGTTTCCAAGAGCATTTTACTACCTCCAAGTGTCTGCTAATGAGCTTCGTACAACTTCCAGTAAATATAATGAGCCATATGTCTGAGGCGGTACCAGCAGGAAATGATTCATTCTCCTTTACTCTGGCAAGGATACATGTGCACAGGCTAAATATTTAATCATCTTCAGGTTACCATCAAAACTACTTTGCAATGTTTTAAACCAAGATTTCTGTTGGGATTTTCAGAGGCTGTCCATCTGTCAGAAAAAAATATTACTAACAAAATAGAGAAATTTAATCTTGATAGTAAAATAAAAGCTTGTGATTAATCAGTATATTTTTCCATAATTGTACTTTTTTTTATTCTAATCTGCAAAAAGCTGAAATAATAAAACACATTTCACCCCGTAAGCATTTTACTGAGCAGTAACTTATTAACAAATTAAACCTATAAAACTTAGTTTTATGTTGCTGCAAACCAAACAAAATATTTAACCAGGTTTGTTAATCTGTGCGATAAAACCCAAAATCCCAACATCCTACATGAAGTAAAGCCGTTATAGAAACTGTAGAAAACGGATCAACCTAAACTGGCTTTAGGCCATTAGAAACCAGCCAGATTATTACATCTTTGCCATTACCTTTTCCTGATAGACCACTAAATGTAACACTGTTTTTAAAAGCTGTATTTATAATTAAACAAAACCAGTGAGGACTCTAATGGTTAATGGATGCACAGCTATGATGACAATCATTACAAACCTTAAATTGTGTTGAAAGATCAATCCAAGTCAAATATTGTTGTTCAATAAATGTTATAAATTCCAAACATTTTCCAGTTTTTTTTATTTCAAGTTTTATTCAAAAGCTGAATTTCTCTTTCAAAGTAAACTAATATACAAAAGGTTCACTCTCTCAGGGAAGCACTCTTGAGAGAAAATATGTCATTTTATAAATGGTTATTTCTAAACACAACAATGCAGAAAACATCAGAGAAACTCGGATCACCTTAAAGGTAGCAGGTCTGTTGTACTCTGTGTGGAACGTCCCGTCTCTGCAAAGCAAACAGGCACAATTCATAGAAAGCAAAGTAAGGGTGAATGGTTTCAATCCAAAAAGCTCGCAGCCACCTGACTGTCTGCTTACTCACTTGTAGTGCAGCATCTCTGCTCCTTGGCGTTTGGAGCTGGGGTCCATTTTTACTTTCTTGCAGAGCTTACGACCCTCTGAATCTCTGAGAGATCAGAAACACATGAAGAGACATTTTATTGAATAGAAGACAGATTTATTCAATCCTAGCAATTAAAAGCAGACAGTGATGGAGTGACTCAGACTGCCAGGATAAGAGAAGCAGTGTTTCTGCAACACGTACAAAGAAAAGTGCGATCCGACACTTGAAAGACTGGTTCAGCAAGCTGCACGTTTAATTAAAATACACACAGATTCATTTCAGATCAATGGCAACTTATATAAACAGAAATCTGTTTCGCTTCTCACATACATTCTCACACTCTAATCTACTTTAGTGAATATCCAGTTTGTAATAATCTCTTTTCTACTCTGTAACAACTTATATTTATCAAAAATAATTTGCTAAAATGAATCGATTTCTTTTTATGCTGTAATATTTGCAACAACTGAATTTTATACATCTGATATTTATCAAAAATAAAGTATTAAATTTACATCCACCTAGTCACATGCAACGAGGCTCACTGTTCCTTACTACTTGACCTGGCATAAATAAAAAAAAACACATAAATACAACACAACAGTCATATGTTATTGGCAGATTTTGTGCAATCATGCAAATATTCAGTTGCATGAAGTTTGTTTCTGTCACTAAAATAAAAAAAACTGTTTGAGGGAAGATAAAAAATATGCATCCAGGCGCCCACACATTCTTCACACAATGCTGAAATGACAATTTTTACATTTCTTATCACTTGATGAGAATGTAAAAACTATTATTTTAGCTATAAATAGACGAAAGTATCAAATATGTGCAGAAAAAATCGCTCGATGTAACAAAGTTAAGAAAAGTGGAATTCAGTTGTGTTTCGTAGCTTTTTGCCAAGAAGAAAAAGGAAGTTTGAATGTCATGCATTTCCACAATATTCAGGTAAAGAGCGAGTACATAATGCCAAGTTAGACGGATTCATAATGGCAGATGGCAGAGGTAACGGCACACCAGGAGCAGATGTAACCTCGACACATATTAGCTGATGACGTGCAGTCATCACCTGATTCAAGACCAGTGAGCTGCTTCCAACTGCTTGAAAAAGTGCCACAAGAGACAAAAACTGTGGGGATTGTGGAAAAAAATAACCTCTCAAGGATGTCCTGAACATGCAAGAAGAAAACCAGGCAGCCTCATTCGAGGAAAGCAGTCAGTATAATAGCAGATCAACTTACCTTCATACATCATCAATGAAACAATATGAAAGAAACACGGCAAGAAGATATGATGAATACAGGACCAACATGGTCTGTTTAGTTTGCACATAAATTCACACAGTTTAGAGATTCTTTTTAAATGTATTCAGATTACCTTCAGGTCACCCAAACCTGCTAACATGTTACCAGTTAATACTAGAAAGTAAAAGACCAGGAAAACAATCCAGAAAGTTGTATCCCTTGAGACATGTTTTACATATTTATGTGCAAAAATCTGTCATGCTACTTTAATTGGGCTTTGTAGAAAATACAGTTTTTATAAATTCATGATCAACAAAATGTTTTTTTTTAATTAGACTGCATAAATAATGTGGATCTTCAGGGTTTTAAATGGATGCGTGGAGCTTAAGCTATGGAAACAGAACAAATTAAGTTTATAGTGATTAAAATGAATCAAATTGGACAACAAATTTTAATAATATATTATAAAGACAATAAAACAGATCAGATCTAAGACTTTTTTAATGCAGATTTATTCAAATTAATCAGAAAGAGAAAAAAGACCGCACACCGTTTAGTTTCTGTTTGAGTCAAAAGGCCAAAGCAAAGAAATCCTCCATGATTGCAGAATAAAGCCCAAACCATGGGACGTTGGTGTGACTCACTGACTAATAATCATTCAGACCAACAAAAGCTATGAATGGCAGAGATTTGCCTGCTGGATAAGCACAACATATTTTCATTCATCCCTGGGCCAACGCCAATCCATGCATCAGTGGTCTAAAACAGTAGTGAGTGGGATTCTACGACTGATATGTTAAAGTCAGCCAGAATAAAACACTCCACTACCTGAAATTTACCAAACATTACAATGTTTGACTATTTAATGCACAGGCGTTTAAGTCACTAACGATACATGACATAAACCTTCCATAACGTTGCTTTTATCTGAAGAAATGTCCTTTCCTATTTGACATTAAATTAAACCAATGTATATTTTATTAAGATAAAATATAAACAGGACATTTAAATTTCTCATCACTGCAACTAAATTATGTGCAGTAATCTGTTAGCGGAGTCCATTATTAAATACTTCAAAGCATCAAGGCAGCTGACACCTTTACAACAGGAGAATGATTATTGAAAAGAAAATAAGCCATATTTTCACAAAGGCTCATAATGAATTTATCATGCTGAGAGGATGAAGGCCTGCATGCCATTTAATCATTATTACTCCAAACCTAAATCCTAATCTGATTTTTGCTTGTTTGTGCTTTTCTTCTCCCCTTTCCCCCAGACAGGATTAGCATCTTACTACATTTTGTTTCTTAGAACTGGAAAAGGAGCAGCCCAGTCCCAATCTCCCCTTCCTGTATGACATCAACCATCCCACCAATGGAACCCAGTTGGCCAACACTCAGGTCACTGTCATCTGTTCAAAATGTGTCGTCCTGGCCTTAGCGACTCGCTTCCTTGGCAGTGCTGACCGTTCTCACGCTGCGATATGCACTCAGCTCTCTCTCTCTCCGTCCACCATCAGCTCTCAGCTGGAGCTTCAATTTGGAACGGGTCCATTTGAAATGGAGGAGAATATGCCAAATAGCACAAAGCTTTGCTACACAGTTTGGCACTACATCCGTGTGCCCTGTAGCGATAAACCCGGTTCACTCTAGCTCTCCTTGTGGGAATCTGGCCCAACATAAATCTCTGTTTAGCATTAACATGCACTCTGAAATTCTGGAGGTGTTGGATAAGGAAGGAGAAGAAGAAAAAAAGGCCAGACCAAAGGCAGCATCCAAGTCAAAAAGTATACACAAAAAAAGAGAAAGAAACTGACACGCATCATGGTCTGTGTAGTGAAACATGGACACCGGCACCTTTGACAATTCCTCTGGACTGTTTTAAATTTATTTATTCCTTTTGCTTTCTTTCGGGCCGCCTGGTCTTCGATCCCAGATAAGCTTGAGAGAGATTGTGCATGCTGGAATGAGCACTAGGTATCAAAGGAGAGTTACTCCCTTTTCTCATTGTTTCCTGTTTTATGATACATTCTTCCTCTCTGGTGAGGAAGACAGCTGAAGGTTTAACGGCTTCTAAAAAATAAAGCAGGAGGGCGAAAGGAACAACCAAAGTCAGATCAGCGAGGAGCAAAGCAAGTGAAAACTTGCTATTCATATGTGTGTGTGTGTGTGTGTGTGTGTGTGTGTGTGTGTGGAATACCAGAGTTTAGCATTTAGCCCTTCAATTATGTAGCTTAAAACTAAAGTGCTTCATGTTTAGTTTTTCCTGTCCTTTTTTAAAGAATAGTGTAAATGTGGCTACGACTGACGTATAATGGATCACCCAGGGTTGGTAGTTCAAATCCTGCTACTCTAGTCAGTCTGTGGCATGAGTGTTTCAAGAGGCTGATCAGGCAGACGGGAGGCTGTGGCTACAGATGTGGCTTACTATCGGTAAGTACAGATGAGGAAGGAATGAATATTGCATGCAATGTAAATGTAAAGTGCTTTGAAAAGTGCTATATAAATCTATTATTTTCATTTACTTATATGTAGTTGAGGAATGGATTCTCTCTTTTAATATTACTGCAAAGAAACATGAATGCAACTTAAAAAGGTAAGATAGAAGGTTCCAGAGGGTTCAGCATATGTGGATGTAGTATAACACCTAACGTAACTAGCCACGCTCTGATTATCACTTCCTTTAAAAGTACTCCAAGTCTAAGAGTGTGATTTGTGCACTAAGAGGGGAGAGAGGGGGGATAAATGGCAGTCTGAATGCTGATAAGTCTGTCAAACTCCTTATCTAGAGGTCAGATAAAATGACTGGATGGTGTTTTCTCAGTCTCGTCAGTTCCACAGATGACACATTGTTTTTATTTTTGAATTGGAACATTTAATTAAAGTTGCAATCTGAAAATAAAGATACGTTCAACAATAAAGCAACAAAAATGTACCCTGCTACTTGTAAAATGGTACAGACACATGTCTAATCCGCTGGAAATGAGCCAGAAAGACTGCACACAATAAAATAAAAGGACATGTTTAATCTACTGGGAGCTGTCTGAAACCAACACAGGGTTTACACTTCATGGCTTAGTTATCAAAATACAGAAAAAAAAACATTTAGAGTGGAATAATGTGGTTTATTGTTACCTGGGTTAATCCCTTTCACAAGCAGATCTGGTGTTTGCATTGGATCAGTATCCTGTTGAAGCATCAACTTATATTTCAGCTGATACTTTAAAGCACTCCTATCAGGCATTTTCCAAATAATACACAGCAGTAAAACCATTTTAGAATAAATAACTAATTGTTTCAAATTGCACACATCAGTAACCAAACTGGCTTTTTGGCAGCACACAAGTCAGGTTAAAGATAATTTGAAATATAGCCAATATATAGACAAACATAAAGCAGTATTCAACAAGAACCAGTGTCATCATATATTCTGTTTTTAAAAAAGGTATGAAAGGTTCACAATAAAACTCTTGAAAGCAAAGAATTGATAAAAAAGACATCTAATGCATTAGACCTAGAAGCTCCAATAGCTCTAATAAGCAAGTGGCAGGCCGTCTGATTGTGCCAGCACAATAGAACCAGTGGAAGCCTGGGAAAAAAGCCTTAAATTGTGCAGATGGATGGCAGCAGAGACATTCCTAGGAGAAGTAAATTGCTCAGCCTTTTTAAAGGCTGTCACAAAAATTCCCCTGAACAAAAGATGCTGCAATGTAAAGAAAGGCTAGAGTCTTCAAGTGATGGAGAGATATTCATAAATTACATTTTCATGTTTTTTTTATTGAAAATCCTTTTACTTACCCACAGTTGACCCAGGCTATTGTCCCTTGGCCCTTTACTGTTTGGGCGACATCAGAGAGAAGCTTCAGGTAGGAGTCCCCCGATGAGGCTATGGAGAGAAAAACCCATCAGCCTCGTAACCTAAACTTGTACAATAGCTTTAGACAAGCTTAGAGCTTTCAGACACAAAACACTGTCATGTTAAAAACAAAGAGGTGAGGAAGAATTGAGTTACAGTGGAGCTCAGCGTCTTGCTAAAACACCAAGTCACATGGAAAGAGATGACTGGAGGAGCATTTCCTAATAGCTTTCAGAGGATGGGATCAGCAAAGTGGCTTAAGTTACATCAGCTTTCATCATCTTACAATAGTGTATCTATCCAGGAGATGGGAGGATTATACTGTGACACAAAGGCTGCAACTGTTGAAGCACATCAGGTTTTTGAGAGGGTAAACAAAGCATGGCTGTTTAAAATAACTCGTCTGTCAAGTCATTCAAAGGATAATATCAAAAGTCTACAACCAATAAAGGCTTTTACAATCTCCCCGCATCAGATAAAATGTGGCCGAGAGTTAAACAATGTGCTTTCTGTGTAAGGAGGAACAACCAGCAAGGCCTGCTGTTACACTGCATTATTATTATTATTGATTTTCATCAGATATGACAACCAAAGCGGATTCCTTTGAGTAAAGTAAACAAGGTAATATTCTACTCTCCATGTTACACAATTCATCATTTTTACATTTGCCCAAACAAAATGTGTTTTATTCACTGCACAAAGTGAACAATTCCTTAATGCTCCAGGCCAGGACTATTTTTAGATAAGGGGGCACTGCTGTGACTCCCTAGGGTCTCACATCACACAGCGTTGCCAACAAAAACATCAGGCAAATTCACTATCAGTTTATTACAGTGCATAGAGAAGGAAGATGGCAGATACTGACTGGTTGTTTGTCAGCCCTGTTCACATCTGTACACAGCTGGTATCTGAAGTTAACATTAAAAACGGAAAAAAAAGGGCTTTTGTGCCATTTTATAAATATTCTACAAACTATTAATAAGGAAAAAACAATCTACAACTAGAAATGATTGCAATTAACTAAAAGAAGGCTTGTATCCTGCTAGCGTAGGGTGCAGCAACATGATGCACAGCAGCTGCTGGCAACATCTCCACCAATTACTTATCAATGTTGACAGTCAAGGCTCATGTCGGATTTTTTTTCCTTCTCTTTCCCGGAAAATGGATGACATGATTAGTTTTAATAAATCCAGAGGAGGACAAACCAGATAGAACTAAAATGCCCCCCAAAAAGTGAGCCTTTCCACACCATGATATCCATCTGCAGCTAGAATGGGTTCAGCATCAAGTCCAGACTTGAAACTTAAGATTTCAGGTCTTCACACAGCTTTTATATAAAACACATGGTTAAAGATAGCGGTGTTTACTTGAACTGCTGAAAGTACATTACTAAAGTACTTTACTTACTATGACTCATTTACATTCAAACCACCCAGAGAATTATATCATAAGGAGTTAATGAATTCAGGCTAAGCAATCAGTTCTCAATACTATCGACACAGAGTTAGATCAGTTAGACCTGTGGTTATGTAACCTTGGAAGACTATTAACCCTTTAAAGCCAAATGTATCATATTTGATACAGTTTCTCAGACATTTGGCATCATTATATGGTCAAAGCTTCATTCAAAATCCTGTTGTGCACCATATGATACTGATCTCCTGCCCCCTTATGAA
>JBAMIG010000013.1:5578977-5605642 GCA_037177335.1 Kiunga ballochi | reverse complement strand
AATACATTATATATATTATTATTATATATTATATATATATATAATTAAGAGCAATGAAGACTTGTCAAAGACAAATTTCTGTCTCAGTGAGACGAACAATAAAGATCGATCCATCTTTCTATTAGAGAATCACTATATATAAATACCTTTCGCCAAGTAAGACGAGGCTGTTAGCAGGAAAGTTAGACTGTCTGAGTGTGTGTTAGTGTGTGGGTGTATGAACAAGAACTCAAAAGGTTCTGGATGGATTTTAATGAAATTTTCAGGAAATGTTCCCAAATAGGAACAAATGATTACATTTTGGAGGTGATCTGACTCACCGTCTGGATTCAGGAATGTTTCAAAGGATTCTTTATTGTTGTGAGATAAAACCATTTTCAGCTAATCTTACGTGAGAAAAATCAGCTTGGCAGAGTTCTGCGCTCTGCGAGTGCTTTTTAGTTTTACTTAAAAATGCTGCGTTATGATGTACAAGGTAACATTTTATTTATTGCATTTTCTTATAGCAGCTGTGTGAATGTTATTTGTTCCTAATGTAGAATATATTAGATCATTCATATTTCAGTTTTCCTTTAAACACCTACACATGCTTTAAAGCAGCAACACACCTGGTTTCCATTAAATAGATCCAACAGCCAATGAAGTTCTGAATAATGACCAATTAATTTAAATAAGGCGTAATGGAGCAAGGATACATGAAAACCAGCAGGAATCTGACCCCTGAGGACTGGAGCTGGACACCTCTGACCTAAAGTAGATCAAGAGCTGTTCTGCAACCAGCATCATTTTTTCCTCTTATGGTGTTTTTATGGTGTAACTATTTTATTGTGACTCAGTAACAATAAAAGTTACTAGATTAGTTAGAATTCAATCTTCTTATTTTGACAGATAACTGTATCCCAGTATCCATACATTGGAAGAGAATGGAGTTATTGCCTTTTTCTGTGGGAGATCATTGTATGTTCAGTACAGCCAAATTCACTGATTGTGTGGAGCTCCTGGGTTCTTTTTAAGTCTGGCAGAGCATCGACATCAGGGACTAAATGTCCCTCTGAATGCATTATCAGTTTGTGTTATTCCAGATTTGATTGAATTAAATGCTGCTCATAAAAAAAGTGCTCATCACATCTTTGATAAACATATATCCTCCTCTTCACAGCAGATTAAGTCATATCACAGAGAAGTCACCAGTCAGACACTTCTCTTCATATCATTACTTTTTGATGAACTGCATTGTATGTTGCTGCAACATCTAAAACCTTATTGAATGAGTAGTAAATATGAGTGGATGTGAAGCGTCTCCAACCTGTCTTTGTGTAGAGCACCAGAACATTGGTTCTCGTTCTGAGCAGCTTCTTGAAGTCTTTGTGGTCACTGATTTTCTCTATGAGAGGCGATACCTTCACAGCCTCCAACATTGCCAGCAGCCACACCTGGGAAAGAGACATAAATAAACCTTTTTAAAAAACAAAAATTGTAGCAGGATATTAAATTTGAACTTTAATTACCAAATGAAAAGTGTCCATATTACTAAAGCATAGAAAACATCAGCAATAGACACAACAATTTAACAGTTTCTAATTTATATCAGTAATGTACATTTTATTTATAAATCACTTATGTTCCTCAAAGATGCTTTAATAAAACAACAAAAATCTAGCAAAAAAAATGTTGACTGTCCAACAAATGCTGCGGTTTAGATGATCATTTAGCTTATTTAAATATTTTTAACCACAGCATTGCACATGATAACCCGAATTATTCTAACTAATGAGAAACAAACACAAAAATGCCACTTTTTGCAATAGCCAGCAGGAAAGGCATCTTTGAAATCAACAAAGAGCAAAATCTGCATCACAGATCTGAACCACTCATTTAACTTTGCAAACATTAGTAGTTGAGCTAATAGTGTGAAACGTCTCATATATAAAAAGGAATAAAGCCACACTGTGGAGACTGCCCTTTAATCAAAGAGGGGTAAAGTAAAAAAAATGACACTCCAAACCATGTAAAGTCATTTCCATGCATTCTAATCGCCTCTATGCCATCAGGATTCATTAAAAAGCTTCTCATTTCTGCCTACAGAGTACTGAATCCGACAGCAAACACTGTGTGCTCACTCAGCGGATCCAGTCTGCTGAGCGATATCACCCAGAATGAAAACAAGCACCTGTCAGGCTCAGTTTCCGTTTTAATTCCTAACTAGATGCTCCTTTAAGGTGAGAGTGATGTGAATCTTCAGATAGTCATTTTGACATTATTGATATGCAAACTGAACACAAAGAAGAAAAAATCATTTCCAGTTCATTTACATACGTTATACATCCTTTAGCTAATCTGATCCTGAGCAGAACACAGAGATTAGAGGCTTTTCCAACATTTACAGGTCAGCAGTTCATCCATGTCTAACATGTGCAGTCTTGCACCTACAAAATGGTGCAAACTCATGGAGACAAATGGAAAACCTAATTTAGCCCGCAGGTTAGAACCCAGCACCTGCTTGCTGTGAGGAGACTTTTCTAACCACCACACCACCTTCCATCCATATGGTACTATGAGAGGCATCCCACCAGTCTTACTAAGTATAATTTGTGTTTAGGTGGAGTGTTTTTGTCACCTGTGCACAGGTAATTAGGTCGATTTGGCGACGAGGTAAACACAAGCTGTGGCAGTTTTTGTTTGGGACTCATTGGAGGCACTTGGCTGATGGTGGGCTAATTAGAGGTTTGGCTGGGTGACACTTGCTCAGAAAGATGATTATTCAGTGGTTATTAGACAATGAAGTTAGGAAAGATTTGATTGAAAGAAGGAGGCGACAGATGGTCCAACTGAATCCGGAAATTAAACACTTGATGTAACACAAAAGGATAGAAATGATGGTAAATCTATTGAGAAAAAAAAGTGAAGTGTGAAAATTCACATTTTAGTTTGAGATGATCCAATAATATTGATTTGTATCAGCAAAAGACAAAAACCTTTGGTGCATTATGTTTTGCATGTTCAGAGTCCTGCAATTTCTCCAGTTCTAATGGGCTCGACACACGGGGAGCGACGTCGCTTATTCATTTCCTATGGAACCTCCGCGATTAGGCGAAAATCGCTGTCGCTTTCCAGCCAAGCATCCAGCGACATTCGTGCATGTGAAATTTCATTCTCGTTCACGTACGCGTGCATGAAGGCTTGCGACGCGACAAAAAAAAAGTTGAAAAATGTTCAACTTGTCGTCGTCGCGTGGCAATATAACCAATCAGCGATGGGTTTATTGACTGACCAATGGGATTGGGGCATGCTAACACGTGCCAGTCCACCGTAGTCTGGGAAAAGTTTCTCCATGGAAGAGAAGATCATTTTAGCCGTGTCCGATTTTCCTGTCATTTTTTATCCTTCCCGCAATGAGTATCGGGATGTAAATAAAAAGGCCAGTTAGGCCTATAAATGACATGATTATGTTATGTTTAATTATGTTATGGTTATGTTATATTATGTTATAAAAAGCCATACTTTCGCCTGTTAAGTTAGGCGAAAGTAGGCCCGTAATTTTTCAGTTAACATTACTACAGCAACATTTCTGTTAATTCGAGCAAAATCTCCCGACTCATCTTTGGTGTGTGGCGTGTGCTTTGACGATTCCGAAATTCCCTCTAAAATTATAACCAAACAAACGTCTCGGAGACAAGCGATCCGACAGCGTAATACGCGACACCGCTGCTGTCATTGTCGTTAGTCGCATCCCGTGTGTCGGGTTTCATTTGGGTGGCGATGAGCATCGCTTGTCGCTGTCGTTTGTCGCTCCCCGTGTGTCGAGCCCATAACATGAAGACACAAGACACAAGCATGTTGCTCTGCTAAAGGCAGAACCATATTCTGGATGTTTTGCCTAGTTATGCCTCTAATTCACCACTTGAATACATTATGAATGCTGCCGTCCATCATCTTCATCTACTTAAGGAACAAGTTGCATGCCTTCAGGTCCACCATCACCATCATTTTAAGCATCACTCTTAGATTTTACACACACAGGTTTGTGATACAGCTCTTCTAAGCTGGGGCTTTTTATAAAGTGATTAAAACTATTTAATCCGAGCAAGCTCGGGCTTTAAATAAATATATACCCCTCCCCAACACAGATAAAAATCAGCTGGTAAATGCCGTTTTAGCACATATTTTGGCTTTAGAGACATAAACAGCAAGCAGATCCTTTTAAAGTAGGAAACAAACACATCTTTGGACAATGTTTGCATGAAGCGCACAAACTGGCACCTACTCCTACAACTGATGCTGTGGAAAAGGACACTCGTGCTGTCATCAAGCCAAGGCTGATGGCTGTGATAAACGTTTCTTCCACTAGTTAGTGTGTCATCTTCCAGTGACAGATGGACAATGATAGAAATGACTAGACTGTGCTGACAGTTTCTCTGCAGAGCATCAGAAGTGACAGGCTCATTCAGAAGCACCATTACTGCACTGCTGATGATTTAAGCTGAGCTTTTATCACAGTGAAGTACATGAACAGGCAGCTGGAGCAGGAAACAAAAATGTTTTAGAGCACTGCATCGTATGGTGCTTTCAAATGGAACGAGTAAAAGTAGAAAGACTTATTTAATGCTGTACTTTGCCATTTGTAATAAGAGATTTATTGGAAGGATTTCTTTAATGACACTGATGACAATATGTTTTTTTTATGCATGTAAAACATTTCCTAATTTCCATCAATGCATATCTGATAACTTATATTTACACAAATATGTTAATAGAACAGCAGAAACACTTTAACATGATTCAACACTGTAAACCTCACACTTAAATCGTGTTGATCCAGTGAACAGGTCTGCGTAGTGTAGAGTACATGAGAATGGTGACTAAGCGTCAGTACCAGCTAAAGAGTTAGCATATTCAGTACTTCAGTCTTTCATTTTGATCACACTGTAGGTCTGTTTCCATAGATTCAAGCAAAACATGTAGCTGAATCTAATGAAGAAAAGATAAACATTGTTCACTGCACTGATGGGTGAATGCTGATGAACAAATCACCATGCAGCCATACTAATTGTTTACTTTAACCCTTAAGACGACCTGTCGACGCTTACAGGATTTGACATGTGCACTTCATATGATCATAAACATATGAACCATATAACACATTTTAACTGTTAAAAAAAACACCAGAAAGCAGAAAAATGGACCTCTTCATATATACAGTTTTCATTATGGTGGAATGCAGGACCCCTGCACTATGACCATCCAATCACTAGCAAGATTCAGAGGGTTGTCGCACATTTGTATACTTCAGTACTTCCTGGTAATAAAAAAAACTCGACCGGTGGTCACAAGAGGGTAAACATCTAATAACTGACACACACACAAAAAGAAGCTACATTTAATTCCTCTCTTTTCAATATGTTTGTAGTTTCTCTAACTCCAGCCAACACTGCTTCATTTTACCACACAGGTTGATGCATGTATGTACATTTCTTTCAAGTCAAGTCAAGTTTATTTATAAAGTGCATTTAAAACAACAGTCGTTGACCAAAGTGCTGTACAGGGGAGTCATACATATAATAAAATACAAATAAATAAACACATTAAATATAGTATTAAAAGCCAAGGTGCACTGCTTATTTTGTGTTAAAAGCCAGTGAGTACAGGTGAGTCTTCAATCTGCTTTTCTGACTTTCATGAAGTCATTCAAAAGGTTTTTGATGTAATCACAATAAATCCAAACTTGCTTGTAGAAATAGCTCAAACATTTGACATTTATATTTTATTTAACTGCTAAATCAATTCCCCTCATTAAAATGCTGGATTAACATTATGAACAATACAATCAGAAGACACTGATAACTACATGCCAATGAGAGAACAAGCCCACCACTGATAGTAAAGCTTACACACGTATTCTTCAGATGAACTACAGGTTACAGAGCTGTTTTAGTTTGGAGATCTCTCAACCTAAAGACAACAAATTAGCTTTATTGGCCTGTGCGCCCAGTCCCAAACAACTAAGTAACAAATATGCAAACAAAACACAACCTGACACCTAATCTATGTAAATTTAAATATTCTTCATTACTCTGCAGTCAGTAAGCATCACAATGCTGCTGTGTTCATACTCTTCCAAAAACACCATCTTTCCTCATCATCATTATGCTCCATAACAAATGCTGCAGTAGAAAGCCCTGCATGTCCATGGATGCAAAAAGCATAGCACAGTTTGGCTTTAACACCCAATGTTCTCTTTGACACAGTTACACAGGTATACAGGGAATACTAAATGAGGCCCCCAGAATTATTATTATAATCTCCCATTATTTTATTTCAAGCAGCACATTCTTCACAATTTGGCTGATCAATAAAAATACAGTCTGAACAATAACTTGTGCAAAATAAATGTAACAGAAATATGCCATCATAGCCTGTAACATTCATACAGTTTGTCAGTTTTGGGTTAAAGAAACAGAAAATTTTAAAGTCATAATTACTGCATGAAACAGTTAAAAACCCCGACTCTAATAAAATATGAGAAATGCTGGAGAACACACACACACACACACACAAACAGTTTAATTGTCAACTGGCATGTACCAAGTGTGAAATCTATGTCCTGGCACTTCTGTAATAAATAAGCAAATAAATAAAAGTTGGCACTTATAGAGCAGTAGGTGCGTGCCCCAGCCTCTGAGCCAATACCCTCCATCTGCTGTGACAAATATACGGCTTAATAAACTGCATCCAGTTTAAGGCAAGTACTGAATCAGCACAAATCACACCAGGGTTTGTCAAACGGTTGCTTTCCCTTTCCTCTGACGAATGAAGCAGTCAGGCATGTTACTGTGTGTGGACAGAATGACTGGAGAGAGGATGCTATGCAGCATCTGATAACACAAACACATTACTCTTGTACACAAATTGCATTTCAGATACCTACAATGGAAATCATGGGAGAAGGTGAGTCTTTAACCACACTACTGGGCGACTGCTGGGAGACAAAACTGATACAATTTTCCTACTTAAAGGGTTCAAATTATATTCTGCTTTTCAACTCATTTTTATTTACTTGTTTATCAAATAAATGGCTAATACTGATGACTGACAATTAAACCGTTTAATACTGGAGAAAGTAGCTTTTTATTAACCTTATCAAAAGGTCAAATGCATTTAAACTCTCTTGTTGACCATTTTAACCAGTTCTTAGTGGATATCTACATGGGCTGAGGTGCCAGAATAACTTGTCTAGCCCAGGGGATGCAAAGTTATGTTGTCTCCATCCATCATTGCAATTGTTGCAAACAATTAACCCAAATTAGAATCAGCTGACTTGAAATGCAGCAGCGAACCACAATAGCAGTCTGACTCAGCAGTACACATGTTATCAAGCAGCTTTTTCATAGTGTTGCACTTAATTTGACATTTCTGGGACAATGTGGGGACAAAACATAAATAGTATGCACAGTAAAATTATATTATGGTTGTTTATTAGTGATTTAATAGATTGTGGCAAACAAATGTCTGATTCAGGTGATTAAAAGGATCATTTAAACCAATCAACAAGTTTTGTCTTTTTTTTTTTTAAATACAGGCAAAGCAAAAAACCAAATGGACATCCATGTGAAACCAAGTGAGCTGGTTTTATACAGGATGAGAACATGTGAAATCTGAAAGAACATTTCTTTAAAAACAAGGTGGGAAAATGTTCATAAAGACTTATTCTGTTCCACAGGAGCAGGGATTACTACAGGCCTCGAACCTGCTATTTGAGTATATGTGCAGAGGGAATTCAGATTAAATTGACACATAGAGAGCTCCACCACTTAAACAGCTTCCCTAAAGAAAGTGACCGAGGTTGTTTACATTTTAACCCTTTTATGACCACCTTTCAAAACGTATATTTGCACATATACTTCAGATGTTAGGGTACAGACGCTATCGCTACGAATGTGTTACGACCATCTGAACCTGGCCTGTGACGGGACAGTTGAAGTGCGAGGTCTCCTGAATGACAACTAAATAGATGAAGAGGTCCATTTTTCTGCTTTTGGTGGTTTCTTATCTGTTAAAATGCATTATACTGTTCGGACTTTATCATCATATGAAGCGCACGTTACATCTTGTTAGCATTGACTGATCTGTCTGAAGGATCTCCTCATGGGGCTCCTCCATGCTGGAGGTGCTGCCTTTGTATCAGGTGTTGGTGCTATGGTGATTGCACCCGCACCTGGGCAGCATGAGGTCTGACAGCGAGGCCTTACGGCGCCGGGATGGACCTCGGCCTGCCTTCACTTGGATGCTGGGTGATAGGCATGGGGTACTGGCTCCTAAAGTGTATGGATATCACTGCTATTTTGTCTTTTGTGTTTTTTTTTTTATTTAACTGATTTTATCATGTAAAGCACTTTGTGTTGCCGGTGGCAGGAAAAGGGCTTTATAAACAGATTAAATTTTAATTTAAGAGGGTTAAGAGGAAAATTACAAATAGCAGTGCTTCTCTAAGAAAAGAACCCCGCATTATAAACATGCAATCGTTTAAATTGTATGGTAAATCTACCTGTAGGATGTTTTAGTAAGATCGCAAATGAGCTATTAAGAGAAATATTATAATAATACAGAAATCCTTTTTCACTTGTGTATTTGATTTTTTTTTCTCATTTGAACCTTTTTGAAAACAACTTGTAGATTAAATGTTTTGTATGAAGCAACAACAGCTAACAATTGGCAGAAAGAATTTATCCAAGGTCCCTTATCTTAATTTTGCTCCATTCAAATGTGGTCAGAATGTGAAAAAAGGGATTACATGTTTCCACACCAGACTTTTTTCCATCCCTGAGTGAAACTACAACCAATACATGCATGGTGTAAACATGATCAAATTACAGCTCTGTGGGAGTACTTTCATCATGGTCACAGTCAAGGTCAACTCCAAACAGCTGAGTTGCACTGCCAAGATAAATAGTGTCACAGCTCAAGAGCATACAGAGTTCAGTTTACAGAAACTCCTACGTGCCAGTGGAGCCCGTAAATCCGGCTGCACAACAGGAAGCTGAGCAGGTGGGAATCAGCATCAGAGGTAAATAGTGTTCCAAAGAATTGCCATGGTATGAACTGTTTCGGATGGCATGGAATCTAACTGGAGGAAAGAGAGCATGTACAGCTGGGGTGTCCAAAGTCGGTCCTCGAGGGCTGCTGTCCTGAAGATTTTTGATGCATCCCTGTTCCAACACACCTGGCTTCCATTAAATGAACACAAAAGCCAATCAAGTTCAGCCTAATCACTGATAAACCTAAGTCAGCTGTGTTGGACCAAGGATACATGGAAAACCTGCAGGTTTGTGGCCCTCAATGACTGACTTTGGACACCCCTGATGTACAGTGTACTTCAAACCAACATCAGTTTTTGCTAAAATGTCATCCTCTGTTTGCTCAGGGCTCCGATTGTATATCTGTGCAGGTTTCTGCTGAATATGCCTCATAATGTAAAACTCAAGTCACACTAATTTATAATTAACATAAAAAACAGGACATTCTTATCTGAGCTATGGTTACAGAGGTATAAAATCAACTTAGACGCTCCATTCATCCTTCTGCTCAGCATCATTTCCCAGCTCTCTGTGTAATGACCAAAAGGTGTTCCCAAACCAGATTAGACACACAGACCCTCCTGTTAACCCACCATCTTTCCAGCTTTGCTTTTTAATCTCCTTCCATCAACCTGAAAAGCTTTAAACATTCTTAGAAAGAAGATTGAAAAAATACAGACATAAAAAATGAAAATGTTTAAATAACGTGGACTGTGTACTCAGAATATGAACTTAAGTCATTTTCTATTATGGTTTAGGAAGAATTTTGAAGTTTAGTGGTGATGAAAGTGAAGATAAGACAGTATTCTGCAATATTTTAAAGCTTTACAAACAAAAAAATCAATCATTTCCAGTCAGTAAAGTTTCCATCTACAAGCAGTCACATGTCAGGACATTGTAATGACACTAAAAGCCTCTTTAACACACAGCAACATGCTTATTTTCACCAGAACATGACCAACACACTAAGCAAGTTATAGAAGTTAGTAACTTTCAATTCCCCTTTATATGCCAGGATGACTTAAACAGCTGGGTAACTAGGACCCTTAGTGTTGCTTCCATCAGGGTAAATACATACAGGAATACCAATAGAAAAAAGAGAAAACAAATTAATCATCTAAGAAAGGTCAAGCTCCTCTTACTTTACTGTTGTCCGTGGATGTAAGGTGGCGCACTAACCGGACACGGCACCATAATAGGCAACCGCTGGGAGAAAAAAAAACTATGTATAAATAAATAACACCTATGACATTACCGGCTCCACGGCAAACACAGCAGTGCTACGTTAGCTCATTATGCCTGGGCACCAAGTTCAGCCAAGGGCTGTCAACTTCCCTCCTGCAGCTCCAGCACGGACAGGCTAAGGAGACTTGGTGAAGAGCAATTCAGATTTCCCCCCCTTTTCTTTTCGTGACCCTCTATCAAAAAATACACACCAGACAAAAACAACCTTTCACGCACACCCGAATGCCACACAACACAGTCCCAATTTAAACGAAACACAAGCGAGGTCCTATAAACTCACCAGCAAAACAAGCATGGACATTTTCGCCTCTCTCATCCGACTCCCGTTGCTGCTCCAAGAGGCCATGATGCCGCTGCCACGTCTGGTTGCGCAGGCGCATTAGAATTTCCATGGATTGTTGGCTACGTCGCACAGCTTTCTGGGAAATGTAGTTTAATTGGTCAATCATTGCACCTGACGTTTCTGCTAAGACAAGAACCATTTCGCTATTCAGAGTAGCCATGAATGTAAGTACTTTAGTCGATGTAATTTTGTTTTTATCAGCGTATTGCAGTTATATTGCAAGACAGTTAATTACAGTAGAGAGTAATTAGTAAATTGGCTCGTGATTGAATGGCACTTAATTAGCTCTTTATCAATTCGATTTGTTCCTCTTGGAAATGTGGCTTGATGAAATGTGCTCATATCTATCATCTGATTAATGCAGGACTTTGACCATTACACCCATATTAGAAAAGAAAAGGGCCTTTACTGTCCTAAATATAAGCAATATGATGGATATAGCTTTATATCTGGTTTGGTTTGAACTCTCAGAATGTAAAATAAACTTGGCCTAGATTATCTATGAGGCCATTATGGCCCATGATGTCCGCGCATCACATGCGAATGCACACTACCTTGGTCAACAGTAATTTAGCAAAGAAGCAAAATTTCTTTGACAAACTAAAACTTATCTGGTATCTGAAGTTAGGGTTAGATTTTCCCCTCTTTTGGTCTTTGTGCAGACACGAGGAACAATCTGCATTACTGATATTTTTATTTAAACATTGGAAAAAACTCACTATTGTGTTTTCAAATACTGTTAAAGACGGGATAAATGTTTTAAACAAGTTGTTCAAACCTCCTTCGATAGCTATCATAAAAATGTTCAAGAAGTAGCCATAAAAGTACATAACAGGTTTTATTGGCAGTGTGATAATGTGCATAAAGCAAAACGAGATATTTCTACTTCACAAGAGGCAAAATATTAGAAAAGTGTGTAAAAATAAAAAATGAACATTGCAAACAATTAAAAGATGATACGGGATAAATAAACTATTTAAACTTTCACATCAGAAAAACACACCTTGGTACCCTCATTGCCAGGTTACCCCTGTACTGGAGGACACCGCAGGTAGGGGATTGTGGCGTCTCATTGTACAGCAGGCGTGGCATATCTTTCCCAGAAGCCCTCCAGAATCTGCAGGTCCGCGCGCTGGCTGTTCTCTGGACGGACTCTGGTGCAACACACTCGCTGCACTCCGGGGTGTCCGCGCGCACTTCCTCCCTATTGCACTTGCAAATCAAACCCATCTTTCACCCCCACCCACATCCTATCCTTCTCCCTCACCAGCCCTCCCTTCATTCCCTCTCGACCCGGTGGTATCGCCCGGCGGTGAGGGAGAGAGAGCGCAGTTGTCGGCTGCAGGTCGATTGGAGAGGAACGCGCAGAGGAAACAACGCTGGAACCCGTTTCTATTGCTTCTACTGCTTCAAGCGCGGGACTGATTGTATCCTTAACTCCCTTCTGACTTTTTTTTTAACAACTTGGGAAATACAAACATCTTTCAAGGTAAAGAAAAAAGACTTTTAAATTATTTTCTGCTGGGAAATACCTGACATAACTAACACAAAGCACTTTTTGGGGGTGTTGTTCCCCAGTTAGCGCATAACCTGCTTCAGTTTTCTCTTTATATACGATACAATATCTTTTGATTAGATGCATTATTTTTAAACACATACAATATTTATGTTGGGTTTCCTGCTTTCTTTACCCCTTTCTTTTTAAAGGCACCTTCCATCAGTAATGGATTTGCCATACTGAAGCGCTTCAGTCCACATTGCTGTGGGTCTGTTTGTCTCTGGACCATTCCTCCTCTCACAGCTCAGCTTGAGCAATGTGCCATTTGATATTCTAAATGTTTCGCACAATTTTGTCCACTTTTCTCCGCTTTAGGCGAAGTGATTATCCACTGATATAGTGTGTTGTTCAGAGCAGCTCCTTTATGTCTGGCGAGTTTTACTTTCCACTCACGTTTCATCCCAGGATCAGAGGCGCATTTGTGGGCTGCAGGAGCTGCCTGTGCCTGCCACATTTGCACAGTCTTAAACTTTGTGCTCCATGCTTTTGCAATTCCCCAGTGGCGATTTAAAGTTTAGGAATAACGTCAGTGATAGACTTGATTTTTTTTTTTCCCAGTAAACGTGTGAGAAATGTTTAAACCTTAATTTAGGACTATTGTTTTTTTTTTGTTTTTTTTTATCAGGAGTGACTTTTAAATGTATTTTTAATTGGAAACTTAATTAACCTAATAGTTTTTTTTTAAAGAATCTTATGTTTTTCCCCACTTAAAACGCCTATAACGACCTTAGTGGTTGTAATATCTTATCTAAGTATAAACTGATTTTACGCGGGGACGTGAAACCCTGTGGACAGCATCATATCTGTTTCTAATTCTGTCCAAATTCCAGCAAACGTCTGTGGAACTAATTCTGCCTGATAACACTCAAAAGTGAGCTCAGAAAGTCTTTATTCATGAGCTTGTCAGTTGGATGAATTGCCTCTCCGCTTCTCACTGATACCGGCACTCCAGATTTATTTTATGATGAATCCTAAAAAGGGGATAAATGTCCAAGAGAGCTATACAGACTGCAAATTTGGAACAAAAGATACAGTAAAACGTGTGTCTGGGTTGATTGTTTTGAGGTGCAGAGGGGGAGGGGGGGGGGGGGGTGCTATGCTGCAGCAGGGCAACAGGGGGCAGCATTGAGCAGCACTGAGCAGCGGTGATCACACCTTGTCAGGTGAGTCTGCTGCATCATGTGCTGGACTTCGTTGTGCACGCCTCAGCTGCATAATGGAGCTCTGCTGGAGCAAAAGATTCAGCTTAAGACAAAAAAGGTGATGCTTTAATGGGGGATTTGTGTGACTTTTTGTTTCAGCTCAATCAATTTCAGTCACATTTGAAATATGGGTTTTATCTGCAGGCGCTGTGCTGGAAACAGCTTTCTAAAAAATGTGCACCATTGCTGGTTGTTGTAGGGGCTTAAAATATTAAACTAGCTTGATTTCTTTAATCAAAGCATTTCCAAACATCACTACAAGGCTTTTAAAACTTGTAATTTTCTATTTGTAGCATTTTCTACGTGGTCCTTCAGAGCTGTTTGTTGCCTTTTAGAGTTTTTAAACCATTTTTCTTCACCATAGACAAAAATGTTTGATATCCTGCAAGCATTTGACAACTGGTGATTCAGTAACCGATTATGGGCTTAGTTTCTCTCCCTGGTCGCTTGACAACTTTATTGAATCTTGTTTCACATCCCGGCTACCTCATTCATACCCCGTCGAGTTCCAAACAGAAAATGCTTTGACTTTTGTTTTAGCTTGTTCATTCATCACCACGTGCAACAACCTGCCATATCTCCAGCATCTTCTTGATTGATATTCATATATTCTTGCAGGTTTTCTCAGGCCCACATACTTGTCATACGGATGATTAGCGCTTTTGTTAAACGAGGAGCCACTTTAGTGTCCTGGTTCCGTTCTTTCAAATGGAAAATAGGTTTTCATCTTTGATGAACTTATGAGGGCTCTTGACAGGTCCTGGTTCGTGTGTGTGCGTGTGTGAGAAGGGTATAAGGGAGGGAGCTACTAGAGCAACAAACAAAACTGGACCCCCGCTTCTATCCTCTTCGACCACTTTTGTGTTTAATTCCACCTTCTTTCCTGTTCTCTTTCCTTACAATGTCGTCATTATCCAACAGTGCAGGTTTTGTTTCAGTGATTCGTAGGAGCTTGTTTCTTCGTCATCTGATGGCAGCATGAATAATTCATTACCATTAACAAATAAGTGTGGTGCAGATGAAGCAGTGACTCTTCAATCATATATTTAATGATGTGTTCAAAACTGTGTTACAAGAGTTATTTTGTTAAAGGCACCGTTTGAGAGGTTCAAACATGTTTTAAATTTTAATGACTGAAGAATTTGATCTATCCTGTCCTTCTGATATTACTTCTCTAAGAACAACCTGAAACGAAAACATGGTCTGACCTCCATGATTGTGTGTGTGTGTCGCTGAGAATATCTGTTTGAGGAGATACCGGATGGACTTTTAAAGAACTGGGAGAGGTTTGATGGGAATGTACTGTTCTTGGTTTACACATTATAAAGTATAGGTCTTTGCTCATCAAAACCAAAGCAGAAAGTTTTTTTCTGTTACGTGTTTCATTCAGTTAAGTTTTTATGCATGTTAAAGAAATTGCAGAACATCTGTTCCAATTCAAACAAAGTAGATTTTAGTTTTTATCTGTGCTGTAAGACGTCACACTCCCTGTTTTTCAACTGAGTTGGGAAACTCCAAAAAAATGAAGCAATTTTTGTTTTTTAGTTGCAAACCTGAAGTCTACGTCAAAGGGAAGAAACATATTAGACTTTTAAAGTGGTCTTCTTAAATGGGATTCACATGGTAATTAGGTCATCATGCACAAAGGAAAACAATGCAGTCCACATGCAGGGAGAGGAGGAAACATACTGTGTTTTTATGAAGATGTTTCAAGGACGGGGAAGAGACGCACAGAGATGTTTCCTTAAACTATCTCTTTGCATTCAGGATGCTGCAGCCACACTGAACTGTCTGTAGCTCTCTGGTGAGTAAATATAAAGGCAGATTTAAAATCACAGCTTCGGGCGTTGTGACTTGAGGTGGCATCCTTAGCCTCAGTGTTCACTGTGGTCTTTATTCAGGGAATACAAAAAGCCGGGCTGAATCGTCACCTGAATGTGATTATATCGTCCCATGACAGAATATTATCATGTTCTATTTATACAAATTCTGAAGCCTGATTGAGGTTCTGTATCTGAACGCTTCTCATTTTATTTGAAATTAGGCATCTTCTCAGCTTTTGAATAAGGTTTGCAAGAACATACATGTTTGACTGAGGCTTAGTTTTTATGTGTGCGTGTTTTTGATGGGTAGTGGAGCAATCTGGGGCCAATTTTACAATCAACAGATCCACTTTGACTCACCACAACAGCAACCTGATGAAAATCTGCATTTGATTTGGCTTCAGTCCTTTTGTGCTGAGGGCGAACGTGCACTCGTGATAACCAGACAATTTAAACAGGAGGCCGGCGGTCTGAGCCGGTGGGTTGAAATGAATAATTTCACAATGTCTGTCTGGGTCCCCTCAGCCTCCCAGGATCTCATTGTTTCTGAATGCAGAGCGCACTTGGCGTGGCCTTCATTCGCGGTCTCGCTGTGTAACCTGGTCTTTCAACCGCCTAGACATGCAACCTCTGTCTGCGATATCTGATAAGGAAGAGACGTCCCTGCTCTCTGCCTGTAACCCTGCTAATTAACACTTGATCCGGTCCAACGGTCTCAATTTGTCTCTGTAACATTATCATCTTTTATATACCACTTTCCTATGCCGTCACTCGTATGACATTACAAATAAGAATAGAGATTAAGACTGCATGTAGTTTGCACAACTGAAAGTAAACCGGAGAGATTTATTACTGCTCTGTTAAGGAATTTATCATGCAACGTTTTTTCTTTGTTGTGGCTGGAGAGAACACGCTATCTGAAGACGATGGCATTTTGCTAAATTATTGATGACTCAATCAATAAAAAATGAGGAATTTACAGAGTAATCTTTATGGACAGCAGTCATTTGCGGCAGCTCTGGCTCTCTACTCCTGCAGCCACACCATGAAGGATGGTGTTTAAACTAGGTGTTTTCTTTACAACCAAAAAATCGTTCAGTAATTTTGTTTTCCTTATTTTCACACAGTCCCATTGTCAACTGGTCTTACAGGAGGTGTATGAGAGTGTGCACAATGGGCAAGCATGCGCTCATTCATGCATGTGCGCATGCGTGCATGTCTAAGCAATCTGATTTTTCTCTTTGTGTGCATTTGAAGCGGACGTGAAGGCATGTGCCTTTTCTCTCCCATCCCTCCTCTGTTGAGCCCCGGCAAGGTCTGAGCAGGGTGAGAATGAAAGGGGGAGCAAAAAGGAAGAGAAAGTACTCCCACAGTTGATTTGGCCTTTGTGGGAGATGCAGGGGAGGGGGCACACACCATTTCCATTGATGCTCTGGATGCATGGTTGAAACCCCCAGAAGCTTTAGGAAGAGAGCTTATTCAAGGATTGATGTGGGTTGGAAGATGGGTGTTGTGCCCATTGTGGAGATGGTGGGAACATTGTTCCTGTTTGGCTGTTTTAATGCTTCCAAACCGCTGCTTCCGTTTGCCATCCGTCTGTATGTTTTATTTAGACAAATGAAATGTAATATTATGGAAAAACTGGTAATTGTTTAACATTGAATAATAAAAGTAAAAATAAAATGCTAGGATAAAATAAAGTATTTAGGAGATGTAACAAAGGTTTTTCCTCTGAAGGTACTCCAGAAGACAGATGAAGGATAAGCGGTTTAGTGTCAGAAATCACAATTTTGCTGGAACTATACAATCTATGTACTGTGAGGATGACCTTGTGTGTCTCAGACTGTATTACACACCAGGAGCAAATGTTCTGGTTAATGAAAAGGTTCTCATTTGCAAAGATACTGAGAGTTAAATGAGTTTATCACGAGACGAGGCAACTGCTCATTTGTCAACTTTGTTCTTTTTCTGTTTCATCTTGTTGCTTACCTGTTGGTTTATGCGCCAGAAGTAGTTTGGAGAGGAGAGGTAAAAATGAGCGTGACCTTCTTGAAAGGGCGATTGATGCCACTTGGGGAGGGTGGCAGGGAAAACACTGAGACAGGTGAAAAATGGAAGGGTTAATAAAGCGCCAAAGGCACTGCTCCAGGTGGAGCTGCTCCAACAGCTTTAACTCTCCTTCCTAATTTCAAACTTTACCGCAGGAATGAGCAAAAATCTGTCAAAACATTTTCCTTCATTTGGATTTTGTGTAGGCGGAGAAAAGAGCTGTCTGAGAAGTTTCAGCAAAATTCTCGTAGGTGCCTCAATGAACGGAGGTGACTGTTAATCCACAGCCCAGATCTGATTAAAGCTATTTTGCTTGTGGTCCCTTGTGCCGCTTGTGAGGAAGAAATCCGCACTGATTTATTCTTCCTTTTAATTAGCCTCCTATCGAGTTGAAATGCAGGTTTTTGGATGAATAAATATGATACTGGTGCTGTTTGTTAAATTAGTAAGGGCTTATTTCTTACTCTGTACTTCATTAAAGTCTCACTTCAGCTCTGAATCCTCAGCATTCCTCCCAAGGATCTCTGGTCTTTACCTATTACAATTTGAAAAGATCCATTGTGTGCTGCTTTTAGAAACTCTCCTAATGGAATAAGCTTCATTTTTACCCTCTAAAATCCGTTCCAAAATGGATCTATCTTGTCCAAACAGAGTCACAAGGACAGAGCTCTACTACTTTTTTGTGTTTGTACTCTGTGAAATAACAGGTTTGCTGATAAAGATACAGAAGCAACTTATTAGACTTTTACCCAAAAGTGTATTTATGTGTTTTCCAGAAAAGAAACAACTTGTAGCCTTTTTTAAAATGATTTGACACCAGAAAGAAGTCCTGATTAAGTGTCCTATCCTAACAATAATAGAGGGTTTAGAGGCTATTAGCAAATGAAGATCAGAGCTCCCAATGTGCTTTATCTAAAGTTTTATTAGCTTTCTGGTATTAGACTTAGATGAACTGCTTCTGATTGCTTTTATAAGTGTCTCATTAGAAAGTACACCCCATGTATCCTCGCCGGTCAGCAATCTGGTCTTTGTGAATGTGTCTGCTTGCTTTATTTGTTAATATGGACACGAGCATTCATCCATGCATACAAGTGACGTGTTGGCACTGTATAGTTTTTTCTTAATGGCTTGGTAAATCAGCTGTTGGTGAAAGCAGTCTGACATGTTGCTCCATTCCTGCAGAAATGGACAGCCACATGTCAGACTGGGATTTGCAGCATGGGCCTAATGATTTTTCTGCACTAAATAGGATTTGATGCAGTTGTTCTGCAGTCAGATCAGAACTCAAAATATATAAAAAGATTTGAAAAAAGATCTGCTTTCGGAAAGTTGTACATTTTCCTCACACAAGTACTGGAACTTTTGGTGCTTCTTCTGAACAAAGTGTAAAAAGAACAAAAAGAAGCCAGTGAAACAAGTTTAGATGCTTTCCGTGAGATGCACGAAGAGGAAAAGGCTTGTTTTTCTGATAGGAACTTTAGCAGAACTGGAGTCGAACAAAACAGGCTATTCTTTGGGTACTATTAGTGCATCTTCCATTGACGCTAAAAAGACGAGTTTTAGAAATTACCTTTAAACTCGTATAGCATTTGAAACGCACCAGTAAAAAAACAGTTGTAGAAGTGGGAAGATCAAATGCTCAACAGTACAGACTGTTTGTTTTTATGATTTCTAGTCTGCCGTTACTCATTGTTTGCAACAAGCTTATCTATTTGTTGATGAGGAGCCTCCAAGTATTTTTATTTCTTTATTTCCTCCCTGACCCGACAAAGTGTGCATGATGTGCCTTTTTATAGAACATATCTTACACTTAGCAAAAAAAGGATTTGTGGCCTGCTGTTGAATGCTACGTAATGTGCTAAATAATCATGGCTTGCTGTCAATCTTTGCATATTTTATAAGGCACAGCAAGCTTCTTAGATAAGAAATGACAGACAACTCATTTGCTAGCTCTGGATTCTAACCCTTTTGCATTACCGTGAACTACAGCTCTGTATAATCAGCATTAAGCAACAGTATTTATTAAATGTTCCAGCGGAATGCACAAGAGCATTACTTGTTTTTTGCAATAAAGGTAAGCTGCAAGTCCAGTATAACTCTGTTGTTTCATTTCTATTACACGATGCAGCTTATTTTGGCAGTTATTGTTGGTATTACTGTCCAGCTTATACTGATGTTTCTTGTGACTTATTACATCTGAAGCTCCATGTGACCCATGTCGGTACCATACGGTGTTGTGTAAAGACTGCAGACTGGTTAGAGGATCATCATTTTGTGAATGGATCACACACATTCTGTGCCACTGAAAATCACATGAACATATTTAAACAACCACTTTTTCCCCACTTCTCTTTTATCGAAATGCCCTTAGTTTGAGCAGCTCCCTGCCCTTCACTCATACCGGAGTCTGCAAAGCTAGTATAATGTAAAACAAGCATACAAAGAAGTTACGTGTCTTGTCTCAGACATACCACAGTTTGGCACAATAAGCACTATCTGCAGCAACTGGAAAATGAAGCCTTGAAGTGTTGTAGTGAGTTGAATCGCTCTGCTACATGCATTTTAGTCCCTCTTTAATGTCTTTTCGAGCTTGATGTACGTTCCATCGGATTAAATGGTTTTTTTTATGTTTCCTTTTGCTTTAGAGGTAAAAAAAATCAGGTTGAAGCTGATGTTGATTCTGTCAAACAGTCAGGTATTGGATGCATGCATCGGGATGAGGAGATGATGTAGGTGTTTGTGAGTAAATTCAACCTTTTATATTCCTAACAAATATTCAGTGAGGGATGAGTTGACAGTGAGATGAGGCTGCTTTGGTTGAGAGAGCTTACACACAAACACTATACATACATGGAGTGCAGACACAAAGGATATTGAAGTCTGAATGAAGCGGGACTTATTATCTTGAATGGCAGCACATAGCTTATTCAAAAAATCCTCACACTATTGGTTATTGTCTGCAGCAAGTTTGTTCTATTCATCCTTCCTAACAGTGAGGAGCACTAAGCTGTACCCAAGCTTAACCTGTCAGATGTTAAAGGGAAGTTATTCTGCTTCAGCTTTTCACCTTCTTTGATTAGTTTTTGGCAGAATTAGCTTGATTTAGCTTGAATTAGCCAACAAACAAACAGGAATAGCTTATTTTCCTCTTCATCCAAGTGGTTGATGCATGATTAAACTTGTCTTTTTAAGTGTAAGTTTGTCTTTAAGCTCATAGCTGAGGCTGCTGATTAGTTAGCCTTAATGGATTATTTAATTGCTGAACATGAAGAACACCCAACAGTGAGAATTTGCAATGACTTACAGAAAGTACTTAAGTGAGGACAGACCCTTAGGAATATGGTCTCCGGCCTCATTGTAGCATGACATTCAGCTCCAGTTCAGTGTGCAGAGATTGCTCTTTCACCACTCAAAAGTCTGACAACCAAGTCAACAAGGTGCAACGCATGACACAAGTATGAGGTGTCAAGCCTCGTCTCCTCAGGCTTCAAGGGTTTGATTGTTAACACATATTTTGCGCCCCACAACCTCAAAAGCGCAGCTGAGTTTGGTTTGCAGTTGGTTACTATGACTATAACAGTGGCTCCTGGCAGAGGCTGGAGGATCTGTCTTAGACTGAAGCAGACAGAGAGGAGTGTGACAGTGATTAATGTCTTGGCAGAAATGGAGACAGTCGGCTCTCAGAGCCCGAAAAGTCACCATTAGCGTATTAAGAGGGACGCCAAACCCCAACACCTCATCTCAGCAGCACAGGAATGGAATTCAGTTTAATCACAACCATGTGAATTATTTATTGTACACACATCTATTACTTCTTGACTCTGCAGATTAAAGCCGGGGTATAATTGAAATTTTGCATAAGGCTAAAAAAAGAAATGAGCTTCCTTTAATATGTCTTGAAAAATGAGTGCACTCCTTTCTGCTCATTATTACTGGAATTATTTTTGTCAGCATTTTATGTAGGAATAGATGCATTTTATCTCAAAACATCGAACAAGCCAAAGTGCTCTTTCCCGGGGGGAGGGGATGAGCCAGAACGGTGTAAAACTGGGAGTCACGTGAGTCTTCGGTTGCCGTGAAGCGTGTTATACAAGGAACTGAAGTGATGGAAAACCACGGGCCAAACGTCTGCATGATTGAGATAAGCAGCCGACCATGCACCCTCATTCCACCTTCCAACAAGAAACACCCTGCAAACACTTGGGAATAATTTTTTTAACCAGCAGGGTAAAAGTGATGGAAAAATGTCATCATTAAACTCACAAACATTACCTGTTAGATGAATTTCATGTGCTACGCTCACACCGTATTCTGTTTTTGCACTGGAGTTTCTTTTGAGGGTCTTGGTCTTTGCTGAGGTTTTTGCACATCACTACACTTTCTTTTCCTATGCTCATCCCCCCCCCGTCTGCAACACGAAGCCTCCGTCGAGTCGCCCTAATGTGCCACGACCAGTTTACCAGAGCAGAGAAGCTTTTCCCTCAAACTCTGCAGTGACCTCCACACCTGGAGCCTTCTAACACTGCCTTCAAACACTTGTCTTTTTCTTTTTAAGACCTGACCGATTGCCCCGCTGTCATGTCAAAAGAACCGCGTGGAGTCCAGAACACAGAAACTTTGCAAGGCTGGTGTTAGACTTTGTGAGGACGTGATGAATGAGCTCCAGACACACACATTGCTTTGTATATCCATTCACCCACTGGGAGTAACATTACCTTGTCATTTTTCCACACCCGACTGGCTTGCCCACTGGAATATATGTGGGATGGAGTTGTTTTCACATATCACGGTAAGACCGCAGGAGGAAGAGGAGCAATCGGTAGCTATGTGTAAATTAGCAGCTGGAGGTTTGATGGCAGAGTAAATGTCTGCCCCTGCTCATGGCAGATGGCTCTTGCTTGTCTTGGCCAGCAGCCCCATTCATCACCCACCGCAAGCAGCGATAATGCTTTTGTTAAAAGTATGGCTGAGGTCCCAGCGGTGGTCTTAGACGTACAGTGTTTTTCTCTAAATGGCAAATACATTGTTAAGCTGACATCTTGAAGGGTTTTGTGCATATGGGATGCTTAACTGATCTGTCAGACTTATTTACCAAAATCACTTTAATATTTTTTTACATTCATATTTGCTGATTGTGATTTAAATCGGCTTTAAAAAAATATGAAGTATTTTCAGCTTTCTGGACCTCGAGGTTTGTTATACTCTGATTTGGGATGCTGGGTATCAACCCACTGACCACTCTATCTCATTGACACCACTGCCCTGAGCCAAGTCGGCTCAACTGACTCCATGACCGTTTTAAACCAGCAACAATTCAAAAGACACTGAAATGATATTAACTCAGACTTTTAACTGATTTCATTTGGATTTTCCATGTGTCACATTTAAAGTAATGCAGAGAGGAAACACGAGGGAAAGGGGACGGCAGGTGAATGACTACTTGCCACCATTAGTACCACCAGGTGATGGCATCTCTTAATGTTGCAGCTGTTTGCAATGTGGGGGTAGTAATGCAACCCTGACAGCATTGTGGTTGTTTTTACATCACAGTATTCTGGAGATACTGCGACACAATTATCTCTCCTACATGTGATGTTCAGATAGTGTTCATACTATACTTTGGTAATAGCTGAAAAATATGAACCAGTAAAATAGAATTGTTTTGGGATCTTTAATTAAAAAAAAAAGAAGAGTTTTGTATATCAGCTACAATAATTTTTTTAATGAAAAGAAAGTCTCAAGCACCTGAACTGTGCAACAGCAATGACTGAATGGCTGGAAGGAAAACTCTCCTTCATATTCATATTCAACCAGTTTCAGAGCTGACATTTGATGCCCTCCCCTCAGCTTTGTTTTATATCCTGGATGACACAGAACAAGGGAGATTTCTCATTTGAAATGATCATTTTTTACATTTGCAAGAGTTCAAGAAAAGATATAATGGAAAAGTCCACAAATGGATGCTTTTTATTAGCACTGATATCAGTGATATGCTTTCCTATTAAAAAGCAGCCACCAACACTGGATCAGACTTCACCATTTAAATGCTACAATAACTAACTATAAACACGCAATGATAAAAATTATGACTGATCATTAGCCTTATTTATTTGGTGTCCCACACGCATTGAGGTGAGGCGAGGGCAGCAGGTAGCATCACCGTAAAGACAATAAAAACTGCATTAGATAGTTTTTACTGCTGAGCAACTATTGGAAATAAAGGCCAACACCATCAGGTTGCACTACTGATGGCCAACAATCATTTTGCTGTGACCCATCCGCTGGCTCTCTCCCTACAATGTGACTTTCTGTTCTCATGAGTTCTTACTGACTCCAAAACTGGTTCTGTGTTTTTGTTTTCTGTATGAAGCTCTCATCGAAAAACCCATCTCACGTACACAGCTTAATTAATTTGATTACACAACAGTTTAGGCATATGAATAAATACCTGGACGGAAGATAAGGCAATAGACACATGAACACACATGTCACACCGCTGCAGCAACACTAATAATCCCCAAAGGGTGAGACAGGGCTGTTTGGATATGTGGACACATGTTGCTCTTTCATTTTCTGCAGCACTTTTTGCTTTTCATTTCAGCTCCAGTGAATTATGAGACCCTCTGGGAATAGTGAGAAAAGACAACGGGGAAGAAATACACTTCACGCAGAACTTTAAATGAATTTTAGATTGTAGAAAGAATTACTTTTGAAGGCTGAGATAAATAGTAAGCAGAAACGGTAAGAGCAATACTAATTTGAATGAATAAACCAGTAGCAGAATAGTCCACCAAGTGCTGGGCTGAGGCCGTATTGCAGAATCAAACGGCTTATGAGAAATCGTACTGAGCCTTTTAGTTTTGGTAGTCGGACTGATGACAAGATGCAGCAGCAGTAATGGGCATGTATTGATGCTGTAGTTCTTGGTAATTTTGACTCTGGAGCTGCATTTCCTGGTGCAGATGTCAAACAGAGAGACAATGAGCTCAGCAAAGTTTGCTGCTTTCTGCAAGTCTTTACAGCTCTGAGAAGAAAAGTTGCTGTATTCCATCAAGATGGACTGAGTCAGGAAACTTTTTATGGCTCTTGTTCAGAAGCTTTTTATAAACTGAAGGACTTGAAACGTATGACAGTAGTTAGAGGTGGTGTTGTTGGTCCAGGTTGCGTCCTCTGAGGTGTTTTCTACAAAAAGTTTGCACATGTAGGTTTGCTGCTACCTTTAGTTCACAAACAAGTTCTTTAGCTTTTGTTGATGTTCAACAAGAAAGAAGAAGAGTTTTACTTTAGGGAATTAAGAAGAAAAAAGTAAGAAGCCGTATAATTAGGCACCAACAAAGCCTCTTTAGGAGGACAATGGGGAAAAAAACTTATAGGTATGGTTTAATCTGAATCCAGGAATGTTGGAGACTTTTAGTTGTAGAAGGTCATGAGTAACGTTGTCAACTTTTTGTTAAACATGGGGTTAAATCTGCTACTTAAAAGTAGTGTTATAGATAACGTTAAACCTCTGCACTAAACTAAATCACATTTTATCATTTATTATTGCCTGAAAGGTTGTAAAGGAGGAATGATCTGCCTCATTCCTAAATGTCCAACATAAACAAGAGATTGGAAAGTTGTAACTAATGTCTGTGTGTTTACTCTGCAGCAGCAGGGTTTCATTTGCAAGCTGTCAAACGACTTTTACTGGTCATAAAATTAAGCTGTTTGACTGAAGGGCAGAGGTGAGGACAGCTGGCTGGCACAACCGGGCAGTTGTGTTTGCACACAGATGTTTTAGTTTAGGTGAGGAAAGTCCCTGTTGTGTACAGATGAAAGCGTGAGTGTCAGCTCACCTGTCTGGAACAAACTGCTGCTATCAACATAGCAGATAAGGCGTCCAGAAACGAGTAAATGCTCAAATATGTCTGTGAATATGAATAATGTTGATGAATTATATCATTTAGTGTTAGCTAGAGGTTGAAAAAGAATAATTTGGTCATTATGTTTTAAGAAGTTCAGCCTCTGGGATCGGTTGTAATTTACTGTTTATTCATGATGGGAGCTATTTTAGATAAGTTCTTCCTGAATGGGAAAAGATCTAAAGGCGGGAAATGGTCATTGATTGGAGTTATAATGCATAACGTTAATTATCTTTAGAAGATTTACCCAATTCGGTACGACCACACCATCTCCCTAACTATGTATAACTGTTGATCATTACTTTAGTCAATACAGTGCATGTGTGTTCCTTCTTGCATGGACTTCCTGTTAACAGACAGTAGAAGTACAATCTTGTTTCTGGTAGCTTTAGCTCTGCACACAGCAGCATCTTTCAGCCAATCTGGATGCCCTCCTGCTGCTTTCGACAGCATGCCACTGCTGGCATGACGCCCAGACACCCTTAGCAATTTAAAACCAGCAGTGATGGCGGCTGTGCCCACGTGTCTTTGACTTTGCTGAAGATGTGCTCCCATTCATTAAGGCAGTGCGAATAACAGAGGACTGCTTGTGTTGTGTAGCGGGAGGCAAAACCAAGACATAAAACCAGAAGCTCATTGGTCTGAGACAACCAGAGTGTGCTGGATAGGCTCTGACTTATGACATGAATATTTTAGTGTTTTTAATGTGTTAGTTACAACTAATCTACATGAGCAGACATTTTTCTGTGAGGAAGTAACTTTAACAGGTTGTTTCCAGTGTTTTTAGTAGTTCTTCTTGTACAAATCTCGTCTTGGATTAGTTTAGCTCAAAATAAATTTACAATCCTACACATGCAATGCTGAGCTCAGTAGTATTTGAAGAAGCTGGTGTGTAATTTCCATGAGCTTGCACTGCTGTGCAGGTGCTTCAGACACAATATGAGTTATTAATAATGAATATTTTATTTACACAGCTGCTCAGTCCTCTGAGCTTATACGATCGTGTGTATTGGATGTGATTTCACAGCTTTTACAGTGAACACATTTTTTTATTCAAACGTTCTCCTGTAAGAATAAACGTAAGATTTCAACATTTTCATGCAGTTTTACTCATTAAGTCACAACTAGTCTTGGAAATGATTCTCCACAATTACACAGCTGAGTCAGGAGTTAAAGCCATTTCTTTTTATTTATTTTGTGAATTCTTTGGTCGTGCTGGATGGAAGTCATTGGACATAACCTTGGTTTACTAGCAGCCCCACCTAGGAGAGGTATACATAATGAAGTGAATCAAACTAAGTTATTGTACTGATGAGAGCTTGTTTTCTGGAATAAACCCACCTGCCAGTTGAAAGGCATTATGGTTTCTGCTTCATCATCAAAATGCTTATTACGGATCTCATGGGCTGTTTCTAAATTCAGAGACTGCATACTTCTAAGTACGCAGACTACGTAGTCCACAAAGTGTCCTTC
>JBAMIG010000013.1:5565541-5578877 GCA_037177335.1 Kiunga ballochi | reverse complement strand
ATTTACCTTAACTTACAAACACATGGAGGAGGAGGCCCAGAAGAGCTCTCCTCGTGACAAATAATCCTCGTCTGACGCATTAATAACAATAATGCCGTCCCCGCTTGTCTGCTGGGACAAATATGTGTTTATATATTTATTTTTAACACGTCCTCGCAGATAATAAACTGCTTCTTATTCATTTCTATCTGGCGTGCAATGAATCCTGGGTAATTGGAGACCACGAAGGATACATAGCATGAACACTTGTTTTAAGCTAGCTCAGCCCCTGACGAAGCGCACATTTAAAGTCTGCATCTGAAGCGCACTTCGAATTGGAACAGCACTTGGCGCGCCAGTATGACGTATGCGGTCTGCTAATCCGCACTTCGAAGTGTGCAGTCTCTGAATTGAGACACAGCCATAGCCAGGCGGTGCAGAGACAGATTGGTTATTAATATTGTTTTTTAAGAAATAATAAACTAGCTGTTGGAATTAATTTGATGTTTCTGTAAATATCACCCATGTAGTTAATACGTTTTTTATGACCCATTCATATAAATGAAGTGTGTTCCTGCAGGGACATATCCAGTACCTGCTGGACACCGGCCCCTGAGGACCAGATACAGAACATTATAAAGAATTACATTTCCTTGTTAAACGAGACCTTTAAAGAAGAAAAAACATCAACATTGAAATATATATATATATATATATATATATATATATATATATATATACATATATATCCCCCTTGAATTCTATATGTTATGGTGACTTTTTGATGTCTGAGTCAGCAGAGCAGTCTGCTCTTGCAGAGCGACCTCGCTGCTATGAAATATTCTGAAATAAAAGGACCTTGCCTGTATCCTGCATCTGCTGACAACAGCCATTTAATGGTGAGGACAGAAAACAGGACAGTTGTCTCTGCTGCTATATATGTATGTGTGAGCTTTTGAGTTTCTCTCTGTGATCTAGTGTATCGCCACTGGCCTCCAGGGACAGTTAGCTGGCACAGAACTGTTAAAAGGAAAAAAGACTAAAATAATTAAGCTTTTGGAAGCCATCCTTATCCCCACATCCATGCCACTTTTCTGTTGTGTCTCTTTCCTGTGTTGGTACCAGACTTGATGTGGCACAAGTGGACAATAATAAAGCCTACTGTGAGAAAAGATTAGTAGATGTTTAAAACAAACAGCAGAAGGAAGGGTGGGTTGATGATAAAGACATTGTTTTTAGCATCATAACTAGTCAGATGTAAAATATTCACACTGATTATCAGACTCCTTTAACTGTGATGCTTTGGTGAATTTCTTTTTTCTTTTTTTCTCCAAGAATCTTTTATTAACTGGAGCTTTTCCTTTCTTGTGCATTGAGTCAAATCCATTTCAGACACACTTCCTTATCCATGTGTGAAACACGACAGTGAAACAATTATGGCTCATCCTTTACAAAGCATCATCTGTCTTCCACCATTGTTTGGTTTAGTCACATGAATCACAATGGCACTTTGTTCAGAAAGTACTATATGATCATTTTATTTCAGTGCTTTTTTCCTCAATATCTTTTCATCTTCTTAATATAAAATGGTGCTTTACAAGTTGAATTATTGTTATTATGTAGGGTAAAAGCAACACGTGAAAGCTACTTATCCCTATTTTCCTGGAACTTAGCTAGATTTGTAACTGTATGTAATACATATAGTTATGTACATCTGGGTCACACAAACCGGAGAGGGGGAGTCAAGCTATTGACCAATTTATGACCAATAAAGTACTGCTGACTTGGAGAATAACTGTTTAAGACATTGTTTTGACTGCCTCTAACTTTCTGTATTAATGATCATTTTGTATGTGATTGCTGACAAGTTCACAGCACAGTTTCCACTTGCCTGATAATAATAATAATAATAAAGCAAAATGCTTTCATTAAAGGAAATAAGTTGACAGGTGTCTTCCTGAACTGCTTTTTAGAGGCAGTTTCTAATGCTGCTAGGTATCAGTTTATTGGAAACTTGTCTGTAATTATCGACTCTTATCGTTTGATTTGTTTCTTTTTAATTTTTGACTTTGAAGTTTGTGTGGTGCATGAGCCCATTGCTACTCGCAGACGCAGTGTAGTGATTCAGAGTCCAACTCCATGAGTATAATTAGGTTTTGATGGCTTCTAATGTGTGTTATTTTGATTTGAGATGTTTTTTCCCTTCAGATAAACATGATCAGGTTTGCAAAGAAAATATGTATGTGATGGAGCCACAGCTGCTTTCATAAACCTGTTTGTATGAATTTATTGATGGACTGTGACTTATGTCTATCGTAAGAAAGTTGTAAAGTCCTTTAAAAGTTTGAATGAATTCCATTTCTGTGTCCTCATAAACTTGCCAAAAGCAGACTTCAGGATTCTTTAGCATAAAATGAAGCAGAAATCGAGTAATGGTGCTGTTAGGATTTGAAGCAATGGCTGGTCTTTGTCCTTCCAGATTGTATTCCACTCAGCTTTGATCAGCCGCTGAGAGAGGGTGTCAGAAAAGAGAGGCTTGAATCTCAACTTTGATTGCTTGATATAGTTGTAAACAAAAATAACTTCTTTTATTCCATGCATGATGCAAGCTGAGCTGATAATTCTTTACTTGCTAACTCCTTGTTTTGCTTGTAGATGTTCTGGTGAGGGCATGCTCACTCTATTTAATGTGTTGTCAGAAGTCAGGTAATTATCTTTGCCGGCTCAAACATTTCGCCTCAGTAAATTGGAAATCATTTGGGAAGAATTTCAGTTTGAGAATGAGCGTGATGCCTAAGCACAAACATTCACACAGTGCAACACATTTGAGTTCTTCCTTTTATTCCCCCCTCAAGCCGTGCTCTCTTTGAACCCAAATTAATAGCCTCCTTTACTGCCTCACATATAATTTGAACCTGTCTCTCTATTCTGCAGTTCGGTCTTAATTGCTAGGTACTTCCATTTCAAGAGTTGTTAAAACAAACTGCGTGCATGACAGCTCAGTCTGTGGCGGTAAACAGAAAATGACTTTATCAAATGCTCTCTAACTGCTACCTTTCAGAAGCCAGGATCTCGGCCCAGCTGTCCCAGGAGAAGCATTCGATAACAGACAGGGGCATCGGTTACTTGCCACTTTCTTTTCTTTAGTTATATCCTCACTTCACAATGATGAATGGGGGGTCCATTTCTGCACTTTAAAAGATTGATTGGGTTTCCCAGGCTTAAATGGTTTACATTTTGCAGCCTCATGGCCCTCCTCTTGCCACACTTTAAACATTAATCTCTGTCTTTATTCTCCTTTCATGTTAGGTGTGTTCTCTCATATTCAGATACTACTTTTATAAATCTTAACTCCCTGGTCTTATTTGTAGTTATTGCTGTGGCACTTTGTCTCTGTTGGTGTTTCTCACAAATTTTCTCATTTCCAGTTGGTTACTAAATTCTCGAGCTGCTACTATTTCTGCTCCAGGTGGGATTTCTGTTGATTAAAGCTCGTCACAGGCTGCACTTCTGCGCTGAACTGACCGAGCTTATCTCTCGAATACAGATCACCTTACAACCCTCTCTTTACATGCTCTGTCCACATACATGCTTTTTCTCCAAGCTATTGACTGAAATGGAATGAGCTGTAGACTGAGGGTGTTTGGGAGACACTGTTTGTGTGTCTGCAAGTTTTAATGCAGCTTCTGATGTTTGAAGTTCTTCCAGCCATTCTCAGTGTTTTCTGCTTAACTCTCCAGAAATAATGATTGAAAAACTTGAAATCAATTTTCTGAATATCTGACATTTGCTGCATTTCTGCTTCAAAGGTTTGGGAAGTTGGCGGCTGTAGTGTGCAGTGCTGCTGAAAGCTTAATGGCTTAAAATATACGCAAAAAAACAAAACGCAGGGAAACTAAGAAGGCTTCCCTAACTATGTGCTATGTGACAAGACATTTTGGATTTATTAAAACGGACTGAAACAGAACATGCACACACTGAAATGTTGCTCCCAATTTACTGTCATTACACTTTGAGATGATTTCCATAAAAAAACTATCCTATAAAAAAGATATCTACATATATATATATATATATATATAGATATATAGATATATACATATACATACAGTAAAGAAGCCGGATGTTCTCAGTGTGGTGCGCCATCACAACAGCTTTTTTCTTAAAGCTGCATCAGTAACAGAAGTATAAGTAGCTTTATAAGTCAGTTTAAAGAATTTGTTTATTAGATCTCTAGTAGCTGCTGTCAGTTCACAGCTGCTACTCTTCTTGATGTTTCCACAAAAGTTGTCAACAAATTACATCAGTTTGTTAATGTAATTGTTGTCACGGTGGCTCCATCATCTAAATGATGTATTTTGTTTGCACAACGAGCAAAAACCTAACCAAATAAATGACACATCTTTGAATGATATTGAAAAAGCTAACATCTAGTTAACTGTCTATGTATCTGGGTGTCTAACCACACTCCAAAGACTTAGTTAGCCTGATGAATCAGCAACTGTTTGGTGTGCAAACAGGAATAAACAAGCTTCCTCAAGCTACATTTCTGGGGTGAAATTGGATAATAATGGGTACTTTTTTCTTTGCTTATCATGCAGGATGTGTTGTTTTTGTTTTTAAATCTCAGAGTTGCTCAGCTGTTTTTGTTTCAGTGATAATATTTTCTTTGAGTTGAGTCTGTTTGCATCTGAAACAAGTAACCTGAGATGTAGAAATCAGCCTGAGTTTACTGCAGATGAAATGCATTATGTGGAAATTTAAAAATTGTATCATAGCAGAAACAATAAAACAGAAAACAAATAAAAAAGCACAAATATTCTGAAACACTCCTGAACAGTACGTTTCCAGCAACTCTTGCACTTGCAGTGCCATAGAAATAAGATTGCAGCTATTCCATTATTCCACTATAAAAGATTTCCAAATCCTTTTAGTTCAGCTGTTCTTGTCTTGCAAACAGGGATCAGCAATACCGAGAAATTCTGCTGCAGGTATTTGTGCAACACTTTTTCAGATCTTTTTTTATTTGAACTTTTTTATGCCATGACTGTTGGTTGCCTCACTGTGACTCATTTCCTTTGCTTTCTGCTTCCTTCACAAAGCAATAAGCAATAAAACTTATCAGAGTAACCTTTAAAACCTATGGGATACAAGTGCGAGAAAAAAATAAGAGTTTAAGTGTACTTTCCTTTGATAGTGTTTTGTGGTGGCTGAAACCACTTGGTTCTGGGTTTTTAGGCAGCAGGATGCTTTTATACAAGGTAACATAGTGGTTTAAATTCAGAACAAACCAACAGAGATGCCAAATGAAAGCAAGACATCATTACTAAGGTTAATGTTGAAGCTCTCAAACCACCTCAATGTGGCTGAATCTGAGGGAAAACTTTGTTTTTGGATATTATTTATTGATGTTATGTGCAAATGTTTTTATATAATTAAGCATAATGCTGGTTTCAAAGTGATTATTAAAGTTCTAGCGTGTCTTTGGTTGATGGAGTTTGACCACTTGTCTGGGTTAATTTTGATATCCTATGCTTTTCCATTTAAGGCGGGAGGTGTGTGTTTTTTTTTTGTCATTATTGCTGTTTGAGGCCAAAAACTTGGCTTAATGCACACAATGCATTAGGCTGATGGGGACATTTCACTCAATTTTGTGCTTGTAATTTACATAGTGGAGGGTCTAAAAGCATATGAGCTGTGCAGATTCAGCAGCTGAAATGCATACTTAGCGGTGTTATGCAGCTGTGTTATGTTTGACTATTCTATAAAAAAAAGCAGCATATACTGTAAAGCAAAAAATACATTTCTGTACTGACAGCAAGTTGTCCCCAAAGGTGTGTTGATGAATCTGGTTTCCCATGTTTCTGCAGTGCTGCTGCAGTTTATTTAATTCCCATTGTCTCCTCCTCTTTATCGCCCACGATCTCTCTTTCTCCTTAGTTGTAATGTTTCTTAATGCTGCTCTGCTCAGCTCAGAGAAACTCATTTTTAATTTTTTTTCTCTTCAAAGCACCGTCCGTCAATGAAATATTACTCACCTCAGTCAAACTTGGCTTTATTGTAGCCTATTGGTATAAACAGGCAAACAAATGGTGCTGTAAACAGTTTTGCTTTCATTTCAGTAGCAGACATGTTCCTCTTTCAGGGCCATGTGAAAGAATCATCTTTGCCTCCTTATACGTTTGAACATAGCTGTTACTCACCCACAAACACTGGATTTTTATGGCTGCATGTTTTAATGATGCATTCACTGAGCTTTTCTCTGTGATATGAGGCAAAACTAAAGTGAGGGAGTTGCGTATAGCAAGTGTTGTGGATAATGAGGGCTGAAGAGTTTCAGTTGTTAGCAATGGTTTGGAAAAGTTCTGATTTAAGGTGTGGAAGAGATGAATAATATCTTATTTGGGAGAAGTCAGATGCTGAACTAAATGCCATTACAGTATCTTTTTCATCTGTGTAAATAACCTGAATTTTACTTGGTTAAATGTACAAAGAGAACATATTTTATTTCGAGTTGTCCCATTTAGTGTTGAAGGGGGTGGTAGAACAATAGAACAGAATGCATAGCCACCATGTATGACTGTTGTGTCGGCTTATGGTTGAATAAAAAGAGAAATGAAAAGACGGACTTCTATTTTCTCCAGCAAGTGTGCGGATTAGTCTGTTTAAATATTATGAAGCTCCTTTTTCATTGATGTTCTGCTTCGGTTTGCTTTTTATTCTTCTAGTTCAGAACGGTCTGACTTCACTGTTGTGCAAATTTGTTCTAAGGAAATGTACAAAGTTATTGGCGGAAGCGCAGAGGTTCCTTCAATAAGCAGTCACGTCATGTTTGCTCTTTTTGCTAATGGGGTTTAAGGCACACAGAAGCAGAATGAGCTAAAGCCATTACTGCACGCTGGAAAAGAACTGATGATTGTAGAGTCGGAGGCCAGTTTTCCCGTGCATCATAACATTACCATTTTAACAAAGGAGTTTATTGTGTGAACACAGCAGCGTGTGTTCATGTTCATGTCAAGTGCAGTAAAAATGGATCGAGCCCTGATTCTGCGGGCTTGGCAGGACCGGATCGGCCGTTTGGCTGCTGCACAGTTTGGATATGCATGGATCAATATTTATCTTGATGACTGGAGTGTTTGTGTGCAGCTGGGGTTGGTTTACTGCAGAGAATTCTGTCCCCAATCTGTGCATTTCACTCTGGTCTATCGTAAAAAAACTATACTGAAAATGTTGAGCACACTTAGAAGTTTGTGCCAAACATTTAACTCTAAGAAAGATACGGAGAGGGAACGATCACCTGAAACATCAATAAACATGACGAAAATATCCAGTAATAAACATTTATTTTATGAAATTCAAAAAAGATTTATTGGACGGTGTACTCTACTCAAAATGCCAAATATTCATTGGAAGAAATATGTTGCATTTAATTTATTCACATTTGTAAACAGGAAAAACAAACTATTCTTCTTGAGTAAAGGTCAGTAAAATGGTAGCAAATGATGACAAAGACACACAATGTTCATTGTCTCATTTGTTATTTTTTGATGCTTGCACTTAAAATGCATGTGTGTGCATACATATAAACAGGGTTTTATCGTTGAAAATATATAAAGGCACAACAAATCGATGACTTATTCAGTCGGCAAGCTAAGGAGCAAATAACTGGCATTGAACAAGCTATTTATACAATCAGGTCAGATTTACCTGAGTTTAATCCCCACAACAACAGTATTCTAATGATGTTTGAATGTCTTCAAGGTGAAATTTTCAGCCAAATGATGCCAAAGTATCATAGTGGGAGAGAAAATATGGCAAGCTAATTAAAGTGTGTCACAGATCACATTATTTAGAAGAAAGGAAGGCTTTGTCAGACGGAAGTCAGCTGAGGTAGCAGCGACTCTAAACCCATATGTGCCAACTCGATCAGTTCTATCTAAACAGAAAGATGACCAAAAGACAAGAACATCAAGCACTAAGCATAGAAAACAAAGTCCACACATACTTAATTGGCTAAATATGGAACACAAGACTCCCATCACCTGACAGGCTGAAAAGATTGTTGGTTTGTGGTCTGAAGTAGCGGTCTCTAATGAAATTATGAATGTCTGGCGTTTGCTGAAACTTCTGGATTTCACAGAAAAAGAGTTGAATATTTCATGCTGTTGTGACCTGTTCTAAACTCTGTTTTTCTGCTCTGAAACGTGTCCCAGTCAGCTGGTCATGGTGGGGGTGGACACAGTGCGTGTTCTACATGTTAGCAGGAAAGCTGTCTGTATCCTAAATGTAAACACAAATGAATAACTTATTAATCATTCTTCTATATTCATTCATTGATGATTGTATTAGGCTATTTGTTAATATAGTTTGACATTACTTGTCTATTTCTTCATGTATTTATTTACTGTATTGTATTGATGAGGCTTCCTATAAGACTGGTTGCCTCTAAAAGCCATTTATATACTATTTATGTTCCTGCATCACTAAATATCCCAGGAAGACATTATAAAATAGCAATAAATATATTGATCAAATAAACAATTGTAAAAAAAAAAGTAAATATTGGTGACATAAAAAGGTTTCTGACGATGTGTGGATTGATTTGATTTTTCATTGTTCCTGCCTGAGGTTGTGGTTAATGCATGGCGAGCACTCCACACCAGGACTGCAGATCAGGCAATGATCCATCTCATCCGTCATCATTCCCTGTTACGGACTCGCTCTCATTGGACCCATCACCACAACACTTCCTCCTTCTGGACCAATCAGTGAATCATGTAGACTTTGCAGGTTTCTTCCTTCTTTTCAATCCGCCCACAGTCCATCAGTTTGCCTCTGGGATTAATTAGCGATGGTATTTGGAGAACTTTTGTGATTTGAACTTTGTTAGGCTTTGCTTTGTTTTATTAGTATTGTTGTTTTATATATAGTTGTGAAGATAATTGTTAATTTTACCTTGTTGTGAGGACACTTTTTGCTAACTTTGATTATCGTTATCGCTTCATACTGGGAAGAGATAACCTACCTTTGGACAACCTTAGTTAATTATTGTGTGGAATTGGGATTTTTGTTATAATAAATTATTATTCTACCTTTTAAGTTGTGTCCGGTTAGTTGTCTTACAGGCTCCATACCACTGGTTTTGAAAAAAGGTAATATTAGAAATTAAAATGTAATGAAAAAATAAGTAGAATTGAACAAAGGATTGAGATTCATTAATAGACTCAACCTTTTTAATAAAAGAAATGCACAAACAAATGTTTAATATTACACCCTGATCTCCCAGAGAAGTGTGTGTGTGAGACTTGGTTCTGCATAGTTAATGATAAAGATATTTAAAAAGCATCATTTCTTTAAGCCATTTAGTTAGCTGTGCACTTTGCAGTGTAAACGCTTATGTTGATGTATTATCAGCCAGAGGCTGCCTTAATGGAGTTGCCACTTAATTACTACAGAGACCTACTTAAGCTCAGTGAGCAATCAAATAGAAACACATAAGCATAACTCATGATCTGAAATTCTCATTTAAATTACAGTATGTACATTATGTGTGGGTGCATAGACACAACCAGCCAACCAGTCATTAGTAATGCTTTTATTACCACGTCTCTACTTTCAGTCCTAAGTTATATCATGACCTTTTAGCGATTTGTCACCACTCCCACAATACCACAAGCAACCTCTTTCCCAACCTAGAGAGGTTGTCTCTGGGAGCAGGGAGTGAAGGGTCAAAGGTTACACTGAATATAAACAGGTGTCAAGTGCTATGACTGAAAGCTGGGGACATATGAGACTGGGCTGGAAACCCAGCCAGGCTGTCGCCACCACTGATACAGGAGCAGAAAGGTAATAGATGACTTTGTCTGACAATGTGATGCCATGGTTTCAGGTTGTGCAAATTAAACCATCTAGTATGTAGAGAACTGACCTTTTGAGATATATGCGTGCTCCATGTGACCATGGCCGCAGGTGCTGTGGATGTGTTAAACCAGTGTTATTATCCTAGTCCTGTCTTTCATGTTTTACTGATTGGTTCAGCATTATACATGTTGATTATTCCTGATTTGTTTTCGCTCATTGTGTCCTCTGGATCAGCGGTATGAGAGCTGAATGCTTTCCAGCATAAGGAGCCCTTCAGTGATTCGCTGCTGCATAACGAGCACGCTCTCACCTGACATAACTAATTAGATTCTGAGGTGATGTCTGTAAATTTTACATTAATTCATTTCATGTAAAGAAAATGAGATGGATGATAATACAATGCACATGAAAGACTGAAGCATAAAAAGCCTTTGGGCAAAGAGGTTTGTTTGTAACAATCCAATTACAAAGGTTGTATTTCTATGTGCACACCTTCATTAGCTGAAACAATGCAAAGGATTTTCTTTATACTTGGAGGAAAAAAAACTTGTTACCATTTGCCAGGTTCACATTTATTGATTAGATCATTATTAGATGCATACTGAAACGTGTTTTTCCTGTGGTTTGAACATTTATTTTTATTGGGTGGGCTTGGAGAACAGATGTCCAACATAGCTATTCTGATGACTTTCTATGTATTGTTTGTACTTAAATTTTTTTCCTGCTTTATAAGTTTGTTTTTGCAGAAGTTCTTGTATTCCTGTATCCTGAGATTTGATTGAGCTTTAGAGTATCAGCCAGACTATTCTATTTCTATTAGTGTTTAGTGTCATGAATATGAAATATTGACTTTTACCTCAGGAGCACCACCGTTTCATTTTAAAACGACTCGGGCCTGATCATCTGACTTGATTTTTTTTTAACCCTTTCGGACCGGGCTTGGGCCCAAACCTGTTGGGCTCGGGCTGGATTCGGTTCCAGGAAATGGTCCTGTGCAGGGTATGGACGAGCCTTTGTCCCATTATCTTAGATCCTTTACAGAAAACTCCCTGATTACATCCATGTGCATATTAAAATGATGTCCTTGCTCTTTTTTACTCCTGAGTTTGTCTCAATATATATTTTTTTCATTACATATTTCTTTCTAACTGGGCTTTGTCTGTTGTCTCTGTCTGAGGCGACGCTATGGGGTGAGTGGGAAAACGTGAGGTCTCTCTGGCTGCTCAGTGCAGATGAGCGAGAAGAGCTAAGAGCCAGCCATAGTAAGCCGTTCCCAGTTCGGCAGGACCTCGCAGCAAGAAATGAGTGTCATGGCAAACATATAGTATACTGCATGTTGCGAAATGCATCTTATCCTAAATGTGCATAGGATACACAGTGAAACAACAAATATAGCATAATATAGGAGCTTTTAAAGCTGATGTTTTCTATCAGCACTTATGTCACATCCTGCTTCTTATCCTTGTGACAGTTCTTGGCTGTCGTGCCCCTCAGGTTGTTTTTCTTCTGTTTGTCTTTGCTGAATTTGTCCTTTGGCATAAAGTTTTTAGGATTCTGCCTAAGTATTTGTAGAGTTTTGTTTTTGAAGTGCTTTGATGGTTTTCTCCCCGTCTTTCTTTATTTCTCATACCTAAACAACCCAATCCAGCTTAAGTGGAGGCAAAAGTTTCACACTTGTTGGGAGATTATGATAAATGTTGTTTTAGCTGAAACCTTGTTTATATCAGTCCAGCTTTGTTGGGACATAACTGTATTCAGTCAGATTTATTATAACATATAGAATAATGTGAAAAAAATATGTATAAATAAATTCTTTTGATACCATTTATAATATGCATGTCTAAAGTTGCCCTGAAATGGCTTTGTAGGAAATAAAAGTTTGAATTTAAGTCAACTGAATTTTTATATCCTGATTCCTAGGTTTCCTGTTCCTCATCATTACTGCTCCTCACTTTGATTTGTCCCTGAAATCACAGTAAGTCAGTGTGTCTGCTTCTCTCTGGGCTGTCAAAATACTAATCTTTTAGGTGAAGTCATGTCTTAGTATGACGTCCTTCAAAGTGGCATTCCTGAAAACTGAATAAAGGAAATATAACCCTTGAGAGCATTCAATAAAAAGCAGGTGTTACTCATCAAAGTTTCCATTAAAAAAGCCACAAGGTTCAGACAAATGTCGCCTACATGGACAGGAGCCTACTGGTTGCCATGGTTTCATATAAAGACAACACATCCCGATAAAGCTTTATTTTCATGTTTGTTTCAGGCTGTGATGTGACTTAGTCAGTGTTATAAATGAAAACCTGATTAGAAAGTTGCCACATTTTACTGGGAAGATGGACAGTCTTAGACAAATGGCACAAAAGTAAAAAGAGCACGTAAGATGTGGCTAAAACACGTCATGTGATCAGAACATGGTCTAACAGTCAGAGACAACAAAACAAAGAAATGTATATTTTGCATATTTTAATAACTAATGTACAAATATTCAAGAAAGCATAAGTTGTTACAGAACCTGCCGAAATGATTAGAGAGGATTTGATTAGTAAGTTGACACATTTCACATAAAAGATCCACTTTGTTTAGGAATAAAGATATGAAACGTGAAACAAAACGCAGTATATTTATTGAACTGAATATATGTTTTATGAAAGTGGTAGGTATTAAGATTTGTCTTAAAGACAAAGAGGTGTCACTGTTTTCTGTCCAAGTTAGCAGCTGCAGGAGAGGAGCCTGAAAACGACCCCGTTCAGGACACGCTAATTCTTGGTACCACTGGCAGACCAACAATCTGAAAGCATAGAGTCGTATTGATGGTTTTATGGGATGTCAAATTTATATAAATAAAGTTGTTCCAGACTATTAAGGGCTTTCTGAGTTATTAAAAGCATTTTAAAATCCATTCTGTCTTTGATAGGAAGCCAGTGAAGGGACGCTTATACGGGAGATATGCTGCCTCTTCTGGTGACATCTGTCAGCACTCGCAGCAGTAATTTGGATTAGCTACTTGATTTTAAGAGAGATGTTTTGCCATCCAGCTACAATTGAATCTATCCAAGATGAAAGCATGAAAATGTTTTTCTGTGGGCAGACTAGTTACAGTTGGCTGGGTAGAGAATTCAACAATCGTCCCTTTTTTTTGATGGGGGTGGGTTTATTTTATTTGAGCTTTCCAGGCATCACGGGCATAAAGTGAAAACAGGAATGTCCCTTTGTGTTGTGTCAAATCAGAGAAGAGAAACAGACCATGTGCTATCTCTGCTGCCGTGATGAGCGCTCACTTTCTGCAATGATTTAATCTCTATTTGCAGGCCGGTCCTCCGTCCTGCTGTCCCACTTCCTCTTTTTCACAAATGTTTTGAGACAAGAATGCCTCCATTGTCCACTTCACACAACTCCCTCAACCTCCTTTATTTTTCTACTTTTTACTCAAGATGGCAAAGGAAAAATTTTTTGTAATATATATATATATATATATATATATATATATATATGTATG
>JBAMIG010000013.1:5543949-5562162 GCA_037177335.1 Kiunga ballochi | reverse complement strand
GGTGTTTTGGGAAGGGGGGAAGTGGTGGAGCTTTTTGGAGAAGAGTTTTTGTTTTCACTCCCCCCCCCCCCCCCCCCCCCCCCCCCCTTGTATGTATGTATATATATATAAGAAAATCACAGTTTATTCAGATGGACATTTTTTTTATTGACCCCAGTAGTTTATATCAGTTTATATCTAAATACCACCTGAAGGCCTTGTTGCATGTTACAGCTTTTGCATTCATGCCCAAAACAATGATGCTCCACAGTAACGTAAAATAAATCCTACATCTCAGCAGTTGACATCAGTCTCACTAGAAAAAGCGTATGGCAATAATCAATCCATATTTATTTATTTTTTACCATTCTTTCCTGAGGTGAAGGAAAAAGGCAGCCATATCGGAGCACTTGATGGCACAAGAGGGATCACATGTCTCAGCTACTCCTTCATGTTGCCTTAGAAACCAACCAGGGCTATTTGTTCCAATTTGCTCTGTGGCATTGAGATCACAAAGCTTGGAACCAATGCTAATATGCTCTCTGCATATTAGCATCAGTGCTTGTACGGCACAGTGGGGCTTCTGTTCACCTCATTTACATCCACATTGTCCACGTACAGTGTTCAGTGCATTACCAGACCTCTGATGTTATTCAGGGACTTAGGGTTTCATGCGTTTTAACGTTTTTGAACTCTATTATTGTCCCCTTCAGCCTTAACTTGATATAATGTCGAGTAGCCTTCCTCCAGGCCCCCCACCCCCCATCCCACAACCCCATGGAGTCTAAGTTTAAATACCATTCCCGCTCCGCCTTCCCAGCTCCATTGAAAAGTTGGAGATTTGTTTACGAGAGCGCCAGCGCTCCTTTGTGGCTTCGGCTCTCTGCGTATAAGAAGAGGCGAACAGTGCATTGAAGACTTACCCTCCCCCCTCTTTCCCTCCCTCTTCCTTCTTCCAGAATCAATTTGCAAAGGACAGACGGCCCTCTCAGCCCCGTCCCCACACCCCAGTGATGCTGAGCTGGTGAGTACGCTCTAATCCTTTTCATTCACAACTTTCATGTTTCCTTCATCATTTTTACTCTATTCCTTTCTTTATCTCTTACTTGAATTTCTACCTAATTTTTCTTTCTTTTTTTAAAAAATTGTACAATTTGATACATTTTTTTGTCTTTTATGTGACAAAGTTTGCTGGCAAGCAACAGATTTTTTTTTGGCCTTGGGTTTGATGAGTTGCAATGTGCTTTTTCTAATTTTTGCTCTTTTAAATGCCTTTCCCCCCCCAATCAGAAAGATCTCGCTGGCACTTTGTAGCGATTAGATTGTCTTTCTTTGGGTGAAAGACCTTTATTTTCATTTGGTGAAGCCATTTGAAAAACGATGTGGAGAATATGGCACTGGGGGTGGAAGAGAGAAAGACAAGCAGATAGGTCTGAAGGGCTTCATACAGCCTGCTAATGGACATTTTTACCTCTATCTCTACTCCCCGTCTACATCTAGCTCGCTTTGTGTGTGTGTGTGTGTGTGTGTGTAAGGGATTCAGTAAATCTCCCCAGTTGCAGACAGCCTTGGGTCTAATTGACAGCTCACAGTGAAATCATTATTCACGGGACACAAGCGAACACTCACCTTGTGAAATCGCCTCCAACAAGACACATTAGGACCAATGTGAGAGCATTCATATGCTCACTGTTAATTTGAGGTTTGATTGGATCTTGATTGGAAAAATGAAAGCCACAATGTAGGCGAAAGGGATTGAGACTGCTGTGCCTGGCATTGTTGTCCTCTTGTATGAAACAGTCAGTCAAGCTGTAGCTGTCAGGCATTCTGGAGTACTTTGACACACAGAGAGGTTCATGGTCCATGCAATGACTGCAAGGTTTCCATCGAGTTGCTGCTGCAAAACAAAGCCAGATCCAGCTGTGTCCAGCTGTTTGTGCTTCTATTCTGTGTCTGTTTTTAACAAATATGCTGCCAAAAATGTGGATATGAAGAAATTTTGTGTCTTGTTTGGATCCGAGCTGTTATTTTTAGATAAGAGACTTAAACCTGCTAGTTATGGAACATGTTCTTTACTTTGATTTACTGTCTAACTGTGCTGAGATACACTTTACTAAGCTGCTACTTAGCATAGCATTTGGGTTATTTGTCTGTCTGTCTGAGTCTTACACGCTTTGATCTTGAGGTGAACCTGGCTGTAAGTCCACTCCTGAGAAGATTAGCTGCTGTCTGAAATATGTTCCTCTTGTAATTGTGAATAATCTATAGAAACCATGTAGAATGATGGACTTTTTTATGTTTTTTTTCCTTTTTTATTTTTAACAGTTGACAATCCTTTTTTTTTTGCTTTAATTAGTTGGAAAAGGTAGTGATGCACAGATTTACTTATAACCAGTTAAAACTTCAAAATGTGTTTTTTCACCATTTACATCTGTACTATGGAAAAGGTCTTTTGTTAAAGCAAAAACAGCATGGCTAAAATAATTTCTACTTAAGCAAACATTTTTAAAATGTCTTTATCAATCTTTTCTTTTTTTAATATCGTTTTTAAATAAAATACAAAATGCAATCAATAGAAAAACATGTTTTTCTATTTTTCCAACATGTTTCTTGACTTTGAAATTGATCACATGAATAAAATCCACTAAACAGCTGTTTTCATTGTCTTGAAATGGGTGCTGTTTTTAAATGACACATTATAATAATCATTGTATTTATCTGCTGCAGGGAATCCCTCATCATCATAATCATATTGAAGAACATTTTTTATCAAAAACAGTAAATAATGGCGCATCCTCTTTGATCACGTTTACAATTTATCCTTTACACTTGAAATTTACCTATGATTATAATATCACTTCTGTCTTTCATTGTTTCCTGAAAGGCATTCCCGGCATTGCTTATGTTACATTATTTTAAACTCCCTGCTCAGTATTCACCTCCCCCTCACTGCTCTGTTTTATTTTGTGGCCTAAATTTCTTCTCCCAAATATGTGTCATTGGAGCAGAGCAGGAGTGCTGCCTCTCTGGCTGCTCTGAAGAAGGTCCGCTGTGTTTGTGTTGGTTCTCTCTGCTCCTCTGGGAGGAGATCAGGGCTCCGGTCATGGTTGGCACGCTGTTTCCTGCAGCCTCGCTGCTGTTTGCTGATGTTTAGTTCAGGATGACAATAAGCCGGAAGAAAACAAGTTTCTTTTCAGCCTGAAAGAGAAGAAATCGATGGACTGAGAGAGTGATCCGGAAAAAGAAATGGGATGGATAGGGGGACTCATCCCTGGATAGGGATTCTCTTTTAATCATTCTGTTTGTGGCCCCTAGGGCTGAGTTTAGGGAGCGTCATTATCCCTGGCAAATTACCACGCTGCCTTTGTGGTCCAGCCATGCTACATTAGGGTGCCTTAAAACGTGGCAGAACCGTGCTTATTCAGTTTACAATACGAGGGGCCGCTGTCAGATCTTTGGCCTGGCTCACAGTGGAGGCATTCACACCAAACCGGGGTGTGGGCGGTGGTAGGCTGACAACGACGATGGTTCTCCAGAGATTAGTAAAAACTGCTTTCACAAAGCCTGATGTAACCATATCAAAGATGTGCCAGCTGATGATGTCATGTTGTTTCCTCCTGAGTTTGATCAGCTGTGGAAACCACAGAGACTCAACACCTCCACGTGTTGCAGACACCCAGAGAATGGAAATCCTGTTGATGTGATTATTAATGAGTAGCTCCATACGTCTCCCACGTCTCCTAAAGTATTTACCAATACATAATCAAATAAATAAACTTGATATTGAGATAAAAGATAACGTAGCATTCAGAGCTTTGTCCAGTCATATTCAGCATGTCATTTAGTTTTCTGTCTGTATCCACAGAAAATGCTCCAGCAACCAGAGTTCCTTCTGCAAGAAGTGACCCAACAGTTTTATATTTACAAGCCAAAAGGAAACGCAATGTAAAACATCCTGTTATGTTCCTGCACGAGATTTGAGTTCTATGTTCCCTTTCTGGTGACATCTGCAGAAAATACATTTTATTACATAGCTATGCATTTGTAACTTATGTAAATAAGATAATTATATTACTGACACGCATTATTAAGGCATCAACAACTTGCTTAAAACCCTGGAACCAAGTTTCTTACTAGTTAATTAAGACTGTATTTGATTGCAAGAAATGTTCATATATACACACACACATATATATATGTATATATATATATATATATATATATATAAAAACAAACAAATAAGTGTACATTTTTTAAAGGATTTTTATTTTTGGAAAACAACAAAGCGGTCCTTTTTGTTTCTTTTTAAAACAAACTAATCAGACAATAAGCTCAATTACATTACAATTCATCCCAAGATTAAAATGAAATTAAAATCATGCATTTTGCATAAAAGCCGTTGCCATAAATTCCAATAAGAAACAAACACATGGCCATGTTGATTTTGGGTTTCTACACATCAGTAATTCCCTACAAATTGCCCAGTACCAGGACCATGCTTCAACAATGGGTTTCTGGTTTAGTTACATGAATGGATGAAGCTATAGTGAAATATGAAAGACCCATGATTGGTTTATCTGGTTTCATCTCAAGATGTCTGTACTAAACACATACCCAGAGAAACATACCAATAAATGAAGATGGACAAGAAAATGTCAAAATGGGGGGGGGATGAGAGATGATTATGGGAGGATGGATGAGGGAGAGGAAGGAATAGATGAGGAAGGGGAAGAAAGGTTGGAATAATGAATGGTAGGATACTGTTTTTAAAGCACTTTAAAATGAACGTATAACAGCGGATCAAAGTGCTGTAAATAAAACGGAGAGAAAAAAAACCAGTCCAAATAAAGCATGAGGAAAAAAGAAATGTTTGGATGAAAAAAATAAGGACCTGATGAATGGATGAGGGAGTGCCAGGAGGGAAAAGGTAAGAAGGGATGGATGTATGGCTGAGAGAGAGGATGAATGAATGAGGGTGAAGATGAATGAATGGCCAAAAGAGCAAAAGATGGATGGATTTAAAGGAACAAAAGAGATCAACATGGGGCTCATATTTGCTCTTGAGGGAAATCTGTTTATTTAGGTTTTCACCAATCATGTATAAATTCAGAAAGCACAAACAAACTGCTCAGTAAAAACAGAACAAGTTGGCTGTAAAACTCCCAACGTATGTAATATTTTTCCAGGCACTTTCCTTTTTTATTTATCATCTAATCAAACGGAAGCCTAACCTCTGGGATTGATGTCACCTTCTTTTATTTTTTTATTTTTTACAATAGACTGGAGATTTCATTACCTTCCAACATTGTTTCCTGGTTTTTATGAAGTCAATCCCACCGTTGAAGTAGATGAAGGAAGGAAGGGAGGAGGCTTTTGTCAAAGGGGGCGAGGGAGAAACCCTGAGCTTGTAAATCCTGCACTGATCTTTGGATCATTAAGCAGCGAGCCTGGAGTCCTTTGGTTCTTTATCACCAGGCCTGGATCCCAGGCCATAATGGAGGCTAACTGGCTAATGATTAGCTGTCTTTTGCTGCTACTGCAGAGCAGATCGCTGTTGCTGGCAGAGTGAAGGAGATGAGGCTTTGCAAACAAAGAAACATAATCTGTGTTGCAGTTGTCTGGCTTTCCCTCTCCATTTCAAAGCTATTCAGGCAAGGCTTTGATTTTTACATTTTGTCCATAGAAATCTTTGATTTTGTCCCCATTTTAAAAGCTTGTTTAACGAGCAAAATTTAGAGAGATTTCCTCAGAAGCTTCCTGTTTTAAATTGCCGATCACATTATCTCCTCATAGAGCTGCTGCTGAACATTTACTGTTTCTCTGAGCAATCTATTGGACATGACAAAGAGGCAGTGTTTTGGAAAATGATCCCCTCTTTTCTCCATCACACGTCATTGATTGTGTTGCATGTTTCTCGACTTGTGCAGGCATATTATTGTGATGCATCCCAAGCTGGTAAATGATATGAAATTAAAACCTCACCATGTATTAAGATGAATAAGAAACATGGATGTGACTTTTTATTAGAAGACACAGACTGGTAAGACTGATTTCATGTTGCAACTCATGTACAGTCTAATTCAGTGGATTTTATCTATGGTTTGTAGCTGCTGCATCATTAAAGGAGACTGTTGTGCAAACATTACCCAAGTAATTGTGTTTACATTGTTTTATTGCCTGTCACAGAGCAAGAAAGCAGGGAATCAGAATAGAAATGAGACTTTTCCTCAGCATTATTGTTCCTGTTTACCACTTGCATTTGAATATAGTCTTGTTTGTATTAGGTTCTTAGGTGCTTTCTGTGCTGCTGAATGCATAAAATGTTCTGTGTGGAGGTAATGTAGGCAGAACAGTGCCTGTTGGGATTGTGTGGTGTTTTATTCCTGTCATAACGCGGGTAAAGTTAAAACCTCAAACGGTTTGATGGGATAAAGTCTTGTCATTAAGTATTTGATGCAACCAAGGTATTACTTCTTGAGTCTCTTACTGCTGAGGTTATAAAAACTTTGGGGCAGAGTCACGACTTTATTCAAGTGTAGATAATAAAACGGGTTAGGCTCATTTGATATGTGACAAGGTGCAAATTTAAGAACTGGAGCCTTGTATTCGACATTCTGCACTACTTTATTACAAGCCCTGGCACATAACATTTATAAGAAACTCTTATGTTTAGCTTGTATTCTCGCTCATGCTCTTCCACCTATTCCCAAAAATCTCTTCTTGCATGAAGGATCGGATCAAGATCAGTTGCAGCATGTTCACTCCGTCCATCCTGTTGCTGTCTCATCTCATGCCGTCCTGTAAGACTCAACTTTAAATCCAGCTTTAGTATAGATAACATATCTTAAGTCCTATTAGGAACACCTGATTTAATTTGGTCTGAATCTACCTTACCTGAGTCAGAGTCCAACTGGAACTCAACCTCTTCCGCTGTTAGCTTTTTAATCTTGGCGGGAAACCCACTCTCACCACAACTTTCACTCCCCGCAACGACAGTTCCTGGCTGTAAACTTGCTGTTTGCTGTTTAATCATTCAGTAAGGATTAGTGGCACTGTGTGTTTTCTAATTATAGACCTGGACTGTGCACTCTTCCTCCTCAGTGGGGTCAAATCCAGCCCACCAGGCTCTCAGCCAGTAGCTTACTCACAGCAGCTCTCATCTGCTGCTTTTACATGTTTATTCCTGTGTGCATTTCTAGTTTTCTATCTCTTTATTCATTTTTCTTTCTTTTTTTTTTTACCACTTAGTGCTCTCTATTTGTTGGCTTCTTTCAGTTTTGTTGAGCTCACAACAAAGACTCTTCATTTGGATTAAATAAAACTCAATATGGTAGCTGTCAAAATAAATCACTTCCTATATCAAGGAGGAAACGAGGAATCGCCTGAAATAAAAGGACAGCAATTCTCTCTTTTTCACCCCCACATCGACTATCAATCAATTCCCTTTCACATCTTTTCACATCATTTCATTCTTCACGAACAATGGCTTTGATTAACCCCTCTGGGAAAGCTCATTATCCATTTCCATCACAAAGGTATTTGTAAGACACTAAGATTTGAAACGCTTGAGCAAAAAAACATATATCAAAGGAATAAATTGAGCTCTTAAGGACAGACATAAAAATAAATAAATTATGGCTGCCAATCACGGCTCATGCATCTGTGACCAGATGCATGTCTTGCCTGGACAACCAGTACTTCTCATCACAACAGCTTTGTGTCCAAAATGCAAACAGAAACACATGAAACTGAACTATATGGAAAAGTCTGACATCAAAGTGTTTTTTAATACTTTTGCTTCGCTGTTTCCTTCCCTGATGCTCACATTCATTAAAATGCTTCATTGTGCAACTTGGTTGAAGGAAGCTGCAGCTTAACATTGACTTATGTATGAGTTTGTCACAAGTGTGTTCAGGATTTCTTAGAGATCCATTGTTGAGGTGAATCATTTTCACCTCTTCAAAGGAATGCTTGAACAGGGTTCAATCCCTCTTTAATCACAGCATCCTATTACATCAGAGTCTAGATTAGTCTGTCTGCTTTACTATTAGTCATTTGATGAGCCGGATGTTAAACCTGTGTGTGTCTGAGGAGGATGATCTCTGGTTTAAAAAAAAAGAAACGTATTTAACTCAAAGGTGTAATTTACCTGCAAGTTTTAATTACTGCTCTGACAATAATTAACGCAGTGTCTTGTGCCCAAGCTTTAAAATGGGTGTAATAAGCTGAATTGGATGTGTTTGGAGTAGGGTGGTAAATAAAACTGGCATCCCAGAGTTTGGGTTGCAGGATGAATCTGATCAATTTAGCCATGACCATGAAGATAAATGTGACTTTATAATTGTAATAAACAGCAATTTGTCATTTATACAAATGAAGTTCAGATATAAAAATATGTACAGGGCAGATAATACCATTCTGGATCTTTTATATCTCTAACCGTGTTTCCGTTGACATTTATTTGCTAAATAAAAACAATGTATTAGGTTTAGAAAAACTTTAGTTTTGATTGGCAGGCGTTCCATTAAACAAGGTTTTGGCATATATTATAAAACTTCGTCCAGTCATTTTCTTACAACACCTGTAACAATAACTTCTAAATATGTCATGGAAGTGTCTGTAATTTTTGAGTCAATGTCATCAGTATCTGCTGGTTTTTACCTGAAGGGATGAGACCCATCCCACCATCCCATCTCTGAGCAATTATAAATATTGTGGTGAGCTAAATCCGGCAGCAAAACCTCCACCAGTTGCAGTTATGGATTGTGACACTTTCCAAAACAAAGACGTGCACTGACCTTAAAAATCAATATAACTGCCAGTTTTTGCCACCTATTATGGCAACAAACTTAGAAGTTTTTCCTTACCGAGAAGGAGGGTCTTAGGACAGGGATGTCCCGGCTCTACGTAGTTTAGTGTAGTTATTACTTTTGTGTGTTATGTCTGCTGTGTGATAAACTGTGTGTGAAGCCCTGTGGGGCAACTTTGTATACTGGGTTATATGAATAACATTTAATTGAATTGAATGGTGACGTAACACGTGATGTTATTAAAAATGCCTTCTTTATGTCTTTTTTATGTCTTTTTTTTTAAATACTCAAACTTTTTTTTATAAAATGGGGTGTTTTAAACAAGACCTAGTAACTATTGAAAAGGTCTTCAAGTCATAATGTTGAGACACTACAATACAGTACTTTTCAGTTCCAAATGCTTTAGGATGAATGATTTTGTTGATCCATTAGGATTTGTAATGCATTGTTAAATGATAAACTACTTAAACTACACTTATTTTAATAAACAAATTCCAGCTAGTTTATCATTAAAGTGATTTTCATGTTTGCTTTGCTGTTATCTCAGTCTCACCAGGAAGTTTTTAATCATTACATCTTATAAATGCAACAGGTTTAAGATTAATGTTAATAGTTTGTGAGATGTGTCACGGCCCTAACAAGTTTGATTACTGTGTATTTTGCAACATCTACATATAATAACTGTGTGGAAAGCATTGTTGAGAAGAAGCTAATTGATGTCGTCATCTCTTTCACTTTCTTCTGAGCATTTGTGGCCATTATGTCTAAAGTGTATCTTTTACCTTCTAAAAAAGTTCTTATTTCTAAGTACATTGATAATACATTTCAGCCCTGTACTCAATTCACAGCATCTATTTATATTCTTATCTTGTATTTCTGGATTTTCCTTTCTGGTACCTCAGCTGGGTAAAGAAATTGATGTCAGCGATGCCAAAGCTGTTAACCTCAACACATTACATGTTACCATCATGTAAAGCTGTGTCAAAATGTTCAGAGTCCCTTCACAAATCTTTTTGATACTTGTTTGCTATGACTGAGAGTCTTTTTTCCCTGACTTGCACTGGAAATGAAGTGCAACATAGAGGTCAATGATCCATCACAGGACTGAGAAAAGAGGCCTGCAGGTTTTCAGAAAGTAAAGGTGACGTAAGGGCTGCAGGTTTATGGATGTTAAGGACAAAACCCCTCGTATTAAACTCATAGGGAAGAATAAGAAAAGGATTTGTAACGTTCATTATAAAGAAACAATGCTGAAGCTTAAAATAAAAGAAAAAGCTAAAAAAAAAAAGTTTCATTTATTCATCTATTCATTGGAGTTTCAGCTCGTGTAAAAACGTTCACTTGTCAGCATTTATAGTAACTTAACAATTCAGGCATGTACACCTATTTAGATGGCTTGCCGAAGCTCAAACTGAGCATCAAAATGAGGAAAAGGGATTTAATTGACTTGGCATCAATGTTGGTGCCAGATAGAGTTTCAGAAGCTGCATATCTACTGGGATTTTCACTCACAACCATCTCTATCGTTTGTAGAGAATGGGTAAAAAAAAAAAGAGAGAAAATACCCAGTTACCAGTTGTCTGGAAAAAAATGCCTCGCCGATATCCGAGGTCAGAGGGGGAATGAACCAACTGAACAGAGATAAAAGATCAGCAGCTGGAACTCAAATAACTATTAGATATAGTAAGGGTCTGTAGCATACCTTCTCTTAATGCACAACACATTGAGTGGTGAAGCCACTGGGCTTATAGCAGCAGTAGAGGATATAGCAATAAGGAACCTATAAAAAAGCATTTAAAGATATCAGCTATTGAATACAAAATGGCCTTTTATTAGAGTTTTTGGGCAGATCTCACCAAAATGTTTCTTGAACATGGCAATAAGTTCACTGTCCTGGCCTCCCTGCCACCAGAACTCAGTCCTGTACAACGGGAGATTCTCCTTACAAACTATGTGACACCTTCATGGAGCAAAAAGCTTTCCAACCCCTCTAATTCGTGTCACACAGAATTAACGCAGTTCTGCAGGTAAAAGTAGTGGAATTAAGTGTAATCCTTGTTCTCAAACCAGATGAAGTCTTTAGAAGAGGTAATTACTCTGACGCTGAGTTTTAGTCCAGGTCTTTAGTGTTACCTCGCTTGAAAGAAAGGGAGCAGTGCAACTTAAGCTGAAAGGTATAAATACTGCAAACCAAATATGCTGAATCAGTTAATTATGTTTTAATTACATTGTTTGTGCTGCTCCCTTAATTATATCCTAGAGTATGCACTGAGATGAAGATATAAACACTAGTGCAGTGTATAGATCCATGCACAGACCTAGTGTGAGCAGTAACATGTTTTTGTTGCTACATGCAGAAAAGAGGCCCTATCGCTTTTGCTGCTTCAGATGATGATATCACATCTCCAGCACAGCACGACCTCCTCAGGCACTTGTTGAGGGTGTCTGCTCTCTTTCGGAATAAAAAATGTATCATTGGGGGCGTGCTGTTTGTCAGGGCGGTAAACAATGCCACCAGTGATCAGTCTTGTTTTCATTTTCATGACCAAATTTCCTGGCATGATGCCTGGGTCATGCATCAAGAAGGCCTTAATGAGAAACCGTGTTGTGAGACCACACAGCAATTAAAACAGGATACAAGATGTTTCTTTTTCTAATTACATCACAATGGATTTAATTATAGCTGCGCGCTTTGCAAACCGACAGTGATGCAAATAGTGTCAAGCGTGATCGTCTGTCTTTTTGTTTGAGACTGTGCGATTCTTCACTCCCTTCATTGTAAGGAGCGTTTGAAAAGACACGGTGGTGCTGAAGCTCAACGTTACAACAGTCAGGGAAATCTGGACTTTACTAAATAAAATGAATGGTCAGCTTTTTCCATCATCCATGTTGAATTTGGCCATTTAAACAGCATCAGAAGACGATGAATAACTGGTTAGCTAACAGTAAGCAGTCGAGTCAAAGCTGCTCTTTGTGTTTTTTCTGTTTAATGTTCAACCTTTGACTCTTTTATAACCACTTTGTTATCTTGACAAGCTTCTGCAATTTCCTTTTAACTCCTCTCCCTCTGCTTCTTCTGACCTTTGTCTTTCTTGGAACAGCGGGATCAGGAAGGCATTTATTGTTTCTCTGAATGTCTGAATGGTTTATTTTTTGTGTGTTTAGTGTTGTATATCTTCATCTTTGTATGAACAAGACATTGTTTTGCCATACTTACGTTTTTAGATTGTAAGGTGAGATCTGCTGATCAGGTTTTCCTGTTTAATGTCACAATAAAAAATAATCTTAAGATGCTGAAAGCCAATAATAAACAGAGTAATATCACCTACATTGCCAATGAGTTTGCATACACACATACACACCAGTAGGAAGACCGTCCCACAAAGTCAAATGGCTATAATTCTCATTTTTGCACATTTCTTGTCAGATTTGTAGCTGTTTGTGTCAGAGCTTCACATGACACATCTTAATGGCAGGTATGCAGAAGCAAAATGTCTGTGTCGTGTACCGTGTCAAATATTAGAACAAGGAGCATCAAATTACCAGGCAGATGAATGCATTTTCCTTCAGTCATCTTTACTCATGTGACAGTTAGACAGTTTGTTAGCTTGTTGCAAACTCGCATCTGCAACCAAGAGGCAGTCACAGAAAAATGTGGTGCTCTTTTGTGTTTTGCAAAATGATGAAGAGTATTTAAAGATATTTTGGCCATGTGTGATTTACCAGTGGCTTTTATAAGTTTATGCAATTGTGATGGGGAAAATGGTACTAATGGTAATGATCAATTAGCAAGAAGGAATCACAGTGTGGATTTTTCTGAAGCAGAAACACTGCCAATCTGTTGCCTCTCTTTCTCCTGCAGAGCAGAGAGCAGTGAGCGTCTGAAGAGACTTGTTAAGAAGGTAAATGCTGCTCTCGCTGCTGAATCTTCAGCTATGCATTTTTTTTCTTTTCAGAGGAAAAACATCCCAAAAAGCATCGCGCACACAGTCCTGCTCTCTGGAGACATTTGCACACTTGGCCCCTGCTGATGGCCCCTCTTGGTTTCACACAGAGTCTTTATTTTAGTCTTTTCATGAACACAGTGTGTGCGTGCAATTTGGAGCTTTTGAAAGCGACTATTGCCTCAATTGTTGCTCAACCTTCAAGAACAAAATTGTTTCTGGCATAACTCAAAATTTTGGTATAGCACATGCCTCTCTGTACAGATTTAGCATGTTTGTGTTGGTTGGTCTTATAGGCTTTTACTGGTATCTTCAGCCTATCCCATTGTAGGACCATGGCAGTGTGATGAATGCCCACAGCAGAAATCCAGGAAAAGGCCTTCTGTTAAAAGAGCAGCGTTTTCTAGCTTACTCTTTTGTCTTCTAGCCCGCTCAATCACACATGCTCAGTAACAGCATGACTCCAAATCAGTCATCTGCTCACAGCAGATCAGAGCTCTGTAATCAACAGGGGAGGCTCATTGCTGGTCTTTAGTGGAAAGCCGCCTGTGTGGCCTGTCTCGCCAAGTCTCGTTTCAAGCCTGAAGTGGATTCTCTGCAGCAGTCGGTGATCAACAGCGACACACACATCAGCTGTCTGCTGTTGTCTCCACTGTGCATGACCTTTGAGAGACTGCAGACTGCTGCACAGACCACTTTAAAGTCTATGAGAACATCAGCGTGAATGCAATAAGCCTGCACTTTATTACTAGCACACAAGATTTGTATTAGATTCCTGCGTTGCTGCCTGGCAGTGGCTCTGCATTTCAAAGAGTTTTATTGTGTTTAAAGATTAACTGGAAGAATTTCAGAAACATAAATAAATTAATGAAGCTTCTATTGGCCCTTAGGGGATTTGTGCTACACAATAAAAAGCTTTAACAGCATTGATATCAAATCTAACTGTGTCAGGATCTCGTGACTCAAACTCACTTTTGATGGTGAGTCAAAGTTGGTTTTGTTGAGCAGGTGAATGCTCAGGTGGTGAAGGGTGGGTCCAGCAGGTGCAGCCATTCAGACAACAAAGCCGTCTGCTGGGTTTTCTTTCATCTTTGGAGCAGAAAAAAAAGAACTATCACTTTATCCTTACAGTTAATTTGGTTTCTTGAAACCTGATTTTCTTAAAAGTTTGGAGGGAAAACATTGTTTTCTGCTGTAGTGTGTAAACGGTGGAATATTTATACAAAGGAGACTTGTATCTGCATTTTAAGCATCAGCGTCTGGTGGGAAGTTGCACATTTTTATAGTTTTATGCACAGTCAGACTAAAAGTCTCTCTAAACTATTACACTCCTTAAATGGTTCATGCTCAGTCCTTACTGGTAATAAGTTATGTTTGTGCTATATAGAATTTTTATCATGTGTTTGCCAGTTCCTTATATCTAGTTGGAAATGAATTACTATTGTACAGATCTTGCATTATAACCTGAATCTAGGCAAATGGTCAGGCTGCTCCTCTGCAGCTTTTTCATGCTGATTGGCTTCTTGGATATTCTGAATGTATCTGCTGTTTGTCACCAACCAGTATAACCAGATCTAACTACCACAATGTTCAAATTGTATATTTAGATTATAGACGTAGATGCCCAGTAAGAGAAATGTGGTCTTATTTTACAGGATATGAGGAGCAGGTGATCTATTTTAAATTCATGCAACATAGATTTGCTTTAAAGTATCAGTTGAAGTTTTCTATTGTTAATGCCCTTTGCTGATAAACTTTCATGCAAGTCAAATTTAACATGAAGAAGCAGAAAATTTTAGTGTTTAGCGTGTGTTTATTAGAAAAAAAGTATGAGATTGTGGTGAATTGCTCTGGAGGATGATGACTGCTGGCAGGAATGAGGTATATTTATACTTACTCCCAGCAGTGCAACCATTTGTCTCTGTGGGATGATAGAGATTACCTTGACCTTGACTTTCAAGGCAAACTAAATAGATTGAGATGCTTAAGGAGGAACCAAACATGATGCTCAGTGTGTTAACCACAGAGCACCCACAAATCTCCTCTGGCTATATCCTCTGTCCATGTTGTTTGTAAGAATGTCCCTGCTAGATTCACATATTAACAATAAATTGGTCAAAATTTGTTTTTTCATTTTTCCACCAATCGGCTCTGAAACATTTCTGTTTACCTTCCATTTGTTTTAGTATTGGTTTCCTATTTCCTAAGGATATGCTGAGAGGATGACAAAAAAAAGCATTATGCAAAGAGGCAGACAAAAGGTCTACGTTGTTTCTGAATGATCAAAGCTGTGAGCTCAGTGCCGACGTTTCAGCCCTCATAGGCAGAACTCTGGCACAAAGAGCTCTTTAAACGTTTGGCTCAAGCTTGCCATCAGCCTGCCTGTAATTGATCACTCTGGCAGCATTCACTCATGCTTCATTATTATAGGAGACCTTGAGAATGTGTGTCTCTTAGATATACATTCATTCCTAATGAAATATTATCATGGACAACTGTAATTTGGCTAAACCTTGACGCTGAAGCTCAGAAGAGGACACGGTTTTTTCTCTTGCTGCAGTTGCCTCAGAAACAGTTGTGAAGGCTATAGATTGGAAGGAGAGCTATTAATTGGTCCTTGCTTTAATCCGCACATTTCATGTTGATTGTATCTTTAAGGAAAAAAACAAATTGACTCATAAATGCCTTTGAATGACATAATCTTTTCAATTAATCACGTTTATTTTAAGCAATTTAAGAGTTACTGGTTTTTTCATCCAAAACTTTATACTGTCCACATCTGAATATGCATCCTCCTCTAAATGAGACTGGTGTGAGAGCATGTGGTGTTTTTTTCATCAGTCATGCACTAAAATCCTGCCTTTTGTGTTCACATGTGTGCCGTGTTGTCAGTTAAACCTGAGGTTGGCTGTACTTCATCAGTGGGCTAATGGGGCTCCATGGAAGGAGTCTGTCTATAACAGAATTAATAATGAGACTCGCTTGCACTCATCATCACTTTCTCATCTGCAATAAATTCTTCACGCTCTCTTGATTTTAAAAAATAAAACATCAGAACACAAAACTGGACAAAACGCCGAACCGGGTGATAAAACCTAAGTGTTCATGGTGCATTAATCCCAGCGAGTTCCACTCCTGTTCCCCAGTGATTAAAGCTGCTTGGGTGTGCTTCGTTAGGGAAAAGGAAGTATGGTGTTATGAATTTACAATGTAGATCTATCGATGGAGAGAGAAAGCTAGCGTTCAGGCAGCAGAAGAGTTCATTAGTACTCCTCTCCCTGCTTAGTGTCACAGAAATAGAACAAAAAGGAGAGGAGTGATGCTTCTCTGTCAGAGGGATCTGCTCTTGGTTCAATAATGTTGAAAATATATTTAAAAGAGTAATTATTAGCTCAGTGTGAAAGTTCAAATAAATGCTACATGAACAGTGAGTTTGTTAGGTTTATCAAAAAGATGAGCTTGTTTTTCCAGCAGAAACTACAGCTACAATATTGTTACGTATTTAGTGATGGTAGCAGATTCAGCTGAGAACAAATGTCAACATAAAACCCACATTTACAATAGATTTAACCCAAACAAAACAAGAAGAGCCTGGCAGCAATTCAGAATACAACTGTGCAAAAAGCTACACAAAAAAAACAACAAAATGAATGTAGCAGAAATGGCAACACAGCAGAAAAACAAATGTATTTGCATTTTAGTAAGCAAACGAAATATTTGGATATGTTGTGTTCGGAATGCTCTTAACACAAAAGCTTTGTGGTTAGTTTGGGTTTTTTAATGTCACAAAATGGACTACCAGGCTCAGTCTCTCCAACACACCTGAATTATAAACAGCTTGTTACCAAACGTCTGTGAGGCTGAATGACATGCAGAAGAAGAAATTCAGCCATTGGAATCAGATTTTAGGCGAAGGGTTACACCTCATAGCTGCAGGATAGTAGGTCTTGAGGATCGGCCTTGGGCACCTCTAGACCACATAAAGTTTGCTCATGCAGGACTTGACTGGAATGAAAATAAACAATGAGAGTAGTGGATCGATGCTGCACTGAAAACACACCCAGAACAGTCTATAAGTGATCTGATTATAAGGTTTTTACAGAAAGAAAATTCCTACAACTTGATGTATTACACGTTTTAAACTGTTTTTATCATTAGTAACTTAACTTTTAGTAACTTTCTTCTCTCTGACAGACGTAAATTGACTTATTGTCTTATTTTTGTAACATGAAATCACCTTGACATGTTACATATTACAATAGAATACTTCAACAAGTCCCATTTCTTTAGTGTTCACAGAATATTGGATATTTAATAAAGTTAGATTGTGCAAAGACTTAAATGAACCAATTCAATTTAAATCCTTTTTATTGAATTTCTTTTCTCTTTGTGTTTGACTGTTTATAAATGAGGTGCTAAATGCTTCACTTATGGTTTTTAAAAATGACCACGTTGATCCAAACGGCGGTGAATAGAGCAACACATTATGTCCCAAAACTTCTGCAGATCTGACTTAGATGAAAACGTTTGATCTTTTTGTTCAGTGCATTGAAGAGTAAAAAAAAAAAGGCAATGAAAATGTTGCATAGTTATTACAGCATCATTCTTTTCTCACTTAATCTCTTTTCTTTTCATTTCCATCACACATAGTGAAAACAGTCGCACTTCCAGCTCCTGAGGCACAGAAGACGACAACATATTGTACGTCGCAGTCAGCTGCCTGTTTCAGTGCATTTCAATCCAGACTCAAAGAATACATTTTGCCTTTGCTGTTTGTCCTTTATGCATTTTATTTAGTCCCAATGTGTTTCCAAAACTAGCAGGAGTTGTTTGAAAGTGAAGTGTGGTCATAAATATCATGCTGGTGTCAGAGAGACGGCTAGAAAGAGTGATTGCACACTATAGGTGACTGCATGTGTCCGTGACAGCATTATAAATGTGTTTTGGTGGGAGTGTTTGTGATATCTGTGGCCCTTAACGCGCTCCTGACCACTGTCCATGGTGACTGATCAGGGAAGTCTGTGGATTGAGCCTTGCTATGTCTGCAGCAGGCTTAGAGCTCTTTTCATTGCCCCTGTAGTCCCTGTGATCATGCCTGTGGATCACTACCGCTTATATCACTCATCATTCTTCCTCTTTTTAATTGGCATGACGTATTGCTTGCTTCCCTCTCCCTAACATGTTTAATTGGTTTTGTCAGTAGAATCAGAAGTACCAGCTGTGATGTGACTCAGAGAGGTTTTCTTTCTAAGATTTTTCTTCATTGTACTGAAAAGCTTCATAATATTGCTTTATGTCACTTACTAAATACAAAAAGGGAAATGTTTATAGTTCCCTAATGTTCTGACATTACATACATTGGTGCAGGCGTGCTCATACGAAACTCTGGTGGTATAACTTTGAGCATACAGGACTGTCTCAGAAAATTAGAATATTGTGAAAAAGTTCTTTATTTCCTGTAATGCAATTAAAAAACATGA
>JBAMIG010000013.1:5519051-5538807 GCA_037177335.1 Kiunga ballochi | reverse complement strand
GAGAGAGAGAGTGAATGAAGGTATGAGACGGTAGCTGACAGTGCCAAGTGAAATCATAATAGAGTTTCAGAGGGCCAGACACAGTGTATTATTTCATATACCAGGGTTGTATAAAATGTCTGGCAGCTGCAGGTGAGCATGTTTGAAAAGGAAAACAGGTGAGGTTTGAATCTGGATTTGTGTGTGTGTGTGTGGTGAGTGCATATAAAGCATAAAATGGTGTATGAGACGAGAAAAAGACAAACTATGCAAGGAGTTTGACAGTCCAGCTGTGTCTTTAACTGTAAGCAATCCCTTAACCTTCAGTGAAGATCTTCTTTTCTAATTACTCCTCTTTGGATTGCTGTTATGTAATAACATATAATTATTAAATTGCAGCAGATGATTTAAAACTAACATGTAAAACCAGGGCAGCACACTTGCAGTTGTATGGAGCAACACCACTATAGTTTAAAAAAGTAAAATATTTCTGCAGGAAGTTTTGAAAACCAGTTTTTCTGGAAATAAATTTGGTTAAATCATGTTCAAGCTGCTGCTTGTTCTTTATGGTGCCTGGTGGTCTTTCTGTTCCTCACACGGTTCTGTTCAGTCTTGTGATCATCATCCATCTTCACATAACTTTATATAAAATCACATGTTTGTTGTTTTACTTACAAAAATAATAAGTTTTGTTTCTTTGATCTGATCTCACAGAAGCTCAGCTCTTTGTAGACGTTTCAGTATTGAAACGCTGCCGACACTGCCGACTGATTTGGTTCCGACTGATGGAGGAACTTAAATCTATTAGCCTAATTTGAGAACAAATTATGCAATGTGAGGACATGATTTAGAAAGTCAAGGGCACTATTTACTAATTTAATGGAACAAATTGCTAATTACTGCTGCCTGATCATTAATTCAAACATTCAAATGATTAATTCATGTGTACAAATGTTACATCTCTACTAGGCCTTCTTTACAAAACAATCTTTCCTCTTTCAGTGCTTTTCCTTCATGTTGTTTTTGATCAAAGTGATTAAAGCATCATTGAAGATGATTAATACAGATTTCTAAGCTGCATCTGAGTTTTAAATGAACCGTTACTTCATCTCACCCTCCTTATTCCCCATCCTTTTATGTTTTCTCTCCTCTCTCATCCTCCCCTATTCATCACTCCCTTCCTTCAACCCATCATTCTTCCTGAATATGTTCATTCATCCTTCCCTCCTTTTTCCCTCTTTCACATCATCATTCATTCATCCCTTCTTCCCTCTCTATCTAATAACCTGCCCCTCTCAACATCCTTCTCTTTTACATTTAGTCATTCATCCTTATCGCTTAACCTTCCAGCATTTCTCCCTTATCTGTCCATTACACTTCTCCCCTCCACCTCATTTCTCCCGCTGTCTTCCTTCTGTCATCCATGTTATCTCATTTTGTTTCTCTTTTGGTCCATCATCCAGTGACTGAAATGAACATCTAAACTTCTGAACCAAAATGAGTCTGAAGGTTTTGGTATTAGGGTGTCCTCTGCAGACCATGTTTGAAAGAAAGCAGGTGGTTTGTAAGCTAACTTTGACCAGTCAGAAATACACAAAGCATTGCTTCGGGAGCCAATCAGAGAGACGGGATCTCACTGTTGCCTGTCATCACAGATAAACATGTTAATTGCTGGCAATATGCATTTGACATTTGCTTTGGGAAGCAGTTTTATTTTGCATTCATTAATTTATGTGTTTATGAAATTTATACACACTATATTTCAGCAAACCATCAGAGGTCAGGTGGCTAGAAATGATATACATCTCATGGATCTTTGTTAAACAGTGCATTTACTCTATAAATGTGCAATCAATAACAGGACCCAGCAGTCAAATGTCAATGAGCCCTTTAATGTCCCACTGTGCTGCTTCCTCTCATCATCCATACAGGTTTTTTGGAGCATTTTGTGGAAATCAAGGTAGTGATCTTAATACAATCTGCAGAGGATCTGCAAATAAGTGGCCTGGCAAGGTGGATATGCAAAAGTGTTGAGAGATCTTTATAGCTTTCGCTTAGTGGCTTTATAAAGAGACTTCCTTGAGCTACCACACATTTAACAGGAATGTACCTTAAAGTAATATGGAGCCTGGGATTTGATCAGAGAGCGATGTAATTCCAATTACTACTGAATTACTTTACTATCACTGTACAACTACAACCAAATTGGAAGAGGCAGTTCTGTAAGATGCACGGTTAAAAAGCATACTAGACATTTTAAAACACTGTGATAAATAAGATTACACACTTTTCCCTTACATTCACACAGGAACACACAGGAACACACATCCACACGTTTTACACAGTGCATGATCCCTGAGGGAACTGTTTCTTCAGTAGGAAGTGCTTTTACTGTGAAAAGTAAAAACTTTGCTGGATACTAAATTTTGTTTTGAAAGAGTAGATAAACAAAATAACTAGATTGGCAGCTAATGAGGAAAGTTCAAATGAATTTGCATCTGACCGGGTTTGTTTACAAAAGCGTAACTGTTCTCATTTTCATGTGTTTTTTCCTTTATCAGACAGGTAAATGTGTCAACATTGTAAATCTCGGGTAAGGTTAATTGTCAGCTTGCGGTTGTGTAAAGCCTTCTTACAACTATCACAGCATCATCTGACAAAATCCTCATTTAAGTCAAATACAGACATCTGTGCAATGACTTTGGTTGTACTTACATGTGACCTCTCAGGAGAGTTGGTGGCAGAATGTTTTGTTTATTGCAGTGTTGTTGGGCATGCATCACAGAAGAACTTGATCCCTCTCTGGTGTGTGTATGCTGAAATAAGGATGGTTGTCCAATTATATTGCTGGGTTAAACTCTGTAGCTGGACTCATGAATATATGCTTTCTGATGGGCTATTTTTAACTATGTTACTGTAAAATGCACTAATGGTCTTTTTGAAACGGGCTACATTTAGTGACCCAAATCTGTTTAATCCTTTGCTCCTATGCGATCTGTGTCTGATCTTTTCATAACAGTCTGAATGACATAGATTTGCTTTTTTAAATGCAACCAGGCCATTTGAAAATGTGGGTCTAAATCCAATATGTATCTTAACTTTTGCCATGTGTCTTCAGTTTGAAGGGCCCGGTCGAATTAATCTGACCTACACATCAAAATGTTTTCAGGTTTTTCTTTTAATATAGCTCAGTTTATTTTAGTTTATTAGCCGTTTGCATTACAGTGTATATATATAAAAAAAAAATACATTGGAAAACCGTTGTGAGACCTAAGGAGTGTAAACATATAACAGGCACAACATATAGACAAACATAGATATATCCTAAAATGCGATAATGCAACAAGCAATAAAAACATGGTGGGATGCAACAAAAAACAATGAAAAGCACAATATATAAAATAATTAGAAAAACAAAACCCAATGGGAAACAGTAAGAGCACACTATGAATAAATAGTGACCAGAGAGTAGCTTAAAAAAAGGTGCATGTCTGAGGTTTTTTAAGTGCATGTTTAAGGCCCTGAAGGCTTTTGGGAAAAAAACTTCTAGTGTATTGTGGTGTAGTGCATCATTCTTAAAAGTGTGGATTTGTAAATTTCCTCAAGGACTGGTAAGTCGCATCCTATAGTCTTGTGAGCTTAATGAACCACTCTGTCTGAAGTTTTCTTCTTTTTCACAGTGATATTACCAAACCGCACTGTGATAGAGCTGGTAAGAAGATTTTCAATGCCACACCAATAAACGCTTAAAAGAATGATTTCATTATGAGTGAATTCTCTTAATCTTTTTAACAATATTACTGGTGTTTGACTGCCAGCATAGATCTTTGGAAATACTGCACTTATCAACCATTTGAACTTCTGGATATTAAATGACAATATAGGCACCTTGTTCTTGCAATTACTACAATTAATAATCAGCTCACAGGTTTTAGAAGTGTTAAAAACAAGGTAGTTCACTCCAGTGAACTACATTTTCTACCTCTGCTCTTTAATGTTATTTATTGTTTGAATTGATCAGACTGATAACAGTAGTATCATCTGCATACTTGATGATCAGATTGTTAGGGTGTGTAGTAACACAATCATATGTATACAAAGTGAAAAGCAGAGGGCTTAAGATACAACCTTGTGGAGAACCTTCACAAAGTTAATCTGAAACTTATTAATCTTGACCTTCTGTGGTTTGCAGGTTAAAAAGTTTCCATCCAAAACCCATTTAATGGCGTCGCCAAGTTCAATAAGTTTCAGTTTGTAAATTAGCTTCACAGGAACCTGAGAGTTAAAAGTAGAACTGTAGTTATTAAAAAACGTTCTTGGATGAGATTTTTTTTGTCCAAATGTTCATATACAGTTAAAAGTAAAAAAAAACCGGCATCTTTAACGTTCCTGTTCTCTTCACAAGCAAACTGGAGTGGGTCTTCAGAAACGGGAACCTGTCGTTTTAATATAGTCCAACACCAGTTGCTCAAAGTTTTCATTAAAACAAAAATGAAGGCCACTGGTCTGTAGTCACAAGTGTCTTCTTAGGCACTGGTATTATGGTAGACTTTGTAAAACTAAGTGGACAGTTCAGTACCTGAGTGAAATGTTATACAGGTGAGTTAAAACTGTAGCAAGTCTAAGCACACAAAGAGAAATCTAAGCTAGGAGTTTCCTCACCTTGGTCCCAGACTGGACTCCCATTACATCCTGCTAATAGACACTATAACTGTTCATATAATTGTTCAATTTGAATTTTTTTGGAAGTTGGGCTTACATACTTTATTTCCACCTGCTGATAAGTGTAGCTCAAGGGTCAAAACAAACAAAAAATGTAGTGCTTTTAAGGATTTGTTTACCTGTTATTCTTATATTCTTTCTAGATGACACTATATTTTACCTTAGCTCTGATAACTGCAGTGAAAATGACAGTGCAGTGAAAAGCAGGCGCCCTGTTGTCGTCGTTTCATCTTGCATCAAATCACGTCGACACTCCCACAGCTATAGAATATCACATGCCACCTTCCTTCAGGCACCTCAAACTTTGATTTCACAACAGGCTCAATTTGATATGGAGCATAATTCAGACAGCGACTGTCAACCACGTCACCATCATCCGTCACTCAGTGTTTCCTCCTAAACACAAGTTCGCACACTGTTTCTCAAGTCCTGAGGTCAACCGTCTCTAATTCCTGTAGAGGTTTCATTCTTTTCTCGCAAACATGGTTGAAGCAGACAAAAAAAAAAAACTGCATGGCATGATCCCTTTAGCACCTTCACACTTCAAAAAAGGAAAAAAGAGGAAAAAAATAGATCCTATGTCTCACCCCAGAGCAATCCTCACATTTCATGTCTTCCCCCAAGTGTATTGTCTTCTTGCTCTGTCCAGTTTCCTTGAGACACTCATTGAGGCCCGTTACCCCTGCCTACCCCCCAGCACAATGTCGGCATTAAAGAGATTGGTGGGGTTGAGCTATTGAGTTGAATTAGACATGGTCAATGTGGCTTTGGCTGAACCAAGCCCCCCCAAGGGCAAGAAGGAGAAAGGTTTAATAGGATGGGAATGTGGCGGCAAAATGCTTCTGTGTTGCGCCTGTCTGTGTTCTTATCTCAATGTACGCTTGGTCTGACTTGTGTGTATGACTTAACACAGACACATGCTAACACACACACAACCTTTCCTTTTTTCGTCCTATTCATTGGGGTGGAAATAGCCGTGAGATAAAATAAGAAATGTCGTTAAAAATCCGCTTGATTTTCCTTCCACAGTTGGAGGCATAGATTCTGGGCTTAGTCTTTTGAAGGAACTGGTTTTACTTCCATTTGTTGAGTCATTTTTGTGAGACAGAATTCCTGCGAGCCTTCAGAGGAGGAGAAATAGCTATTCCTGACGTATAAAAAGCTAATGATGAGCATTGGGAGGATCACTGCAGGCTCTGGAAGAACAACACATGTTTCATGCACTTAAAGCTCTGGAGGGGCTGAACTTGAAATACTGCTAATAGATGCTTAACAATAATATCTAATTACTTCTAACCATCAAAGAAAAAGTAAAAAGAATTCCCTTCAGATGCTTTGCTGCAGAGATTACCAATTATGTATTTTATTTTCAATCTGTTATGACATTTATCTAAACAACAAACATTAATTTTTTTCATGTACCACCTCCATCCTAGTCCCAAATGGCAAAAGATAGGGAGTTCTTTTTATGCTGGCGGAAACCGCTCCCCAATGGAGCAGAAGCAATTTAATCAGTGTCGTAACAGACTCTGATGAGATTGTGCTCAGGGAGTCCGCATTGACTTATAATTAGAAGAACCCTTCTTGCAAGCTAGGTGAAGAGGAAAGCAAACAGCAAAGGTTCACTGGACTGTGGAAACTCTTGGTCTCTAAAGTGTGAAGCAAATAAAGGGTGATAAGACGAGAGCAGGGTTTTAGGACTGATATGATTAGGATCAACACATCTGCTGAGAGGCCTGGCTGGCTTAAAGAACGCAATGTGGTTTGACAAACACAAGCTTCATTTTAAAAAAGCTGCTGTGGTACCCTGCAAGACATCTTAGCTGACCATTTGGTGAAAAGGGACTAAATTTTATCTATTAAAACAACTTATTTTTTTAAATCTAAGGCATGAAAAAACTTACTTTGTACATCTGGGACATGCTTTTTTGAATATTTAATACTATTTATGGCAATGCCATCATACAGTTGACAAGTTATGTTAAAACAATCACTATAGATATCTCATACGAATATAATTGCACAACACACATGATTCATATGCACCTCCTTCACATGCACCTCCTTCATATGCACCTCCTTCATGCTTTTTATAGTCTCAGGCACTTCATTTCCTCTCACTGTGTTGCATCATCGGGCAGTCCGCCATAGAGCTCCTCCTTAGGAGCCTGTTGATGTCTGAACCAGAATACACTCAACCTGGATCCCCGCTGCTTGACTACCAACTTGTCGCCCTGTTGCCATAGCAACACATTGGCATTGGTAGGGACTAATGAGTGCATGCACTGGAAGGTTGAGATTCACCATCTGGATTAATTTATCTTTCTTTATTGACGGCCTAACTTGTTTATCTAGGTTGAGATATCCAAAAATACTTTTAACACAAGAGTACTGTAATCTTTTGATTGTACGCTACAGGAAGTGTAAACAGAGCTGTTGTACCAATGTGGGTTGTTTAGAACAAGCTGTTCCCAGTGAGACATCAAGTAAACCTTAACAGAATATACACCGTCTCAAGCTTTTTGTCAAATTGTGTTCCCGTTATAAACTATAATCCAAAAAATCATATAGATTTTTAAATCAGTGGAACATTTTGGCAGCAAAAAAAATCTTTGCTGGAGTGAAAACAAAGAGCTGGAAAAGGGATGTTAAAAAAAACCGCCGGAGGAATATTTTGCTGCTACTTAGAGGAAATTATGGGTGGGTGTAACAAGAGGAGCACTATAAAGAGGAAGTCTATATAAAAAAAGATGGGCTCATTACCCCACATTACAAATTGTGGGGTAATTTCCAAAAAAATATTCAAGTCACAAATGTTGCTCCAGACCTTCACAGGGCTCTAAGCAGGATTTCATTTCATTTCCAGGCACCACTGATACCTAAGTATTATCAGTGCTTTAAGCTTTTATCCAATGTAATGTTACACACACCTTAGTTTGCACTTTTTGTGGTTGGCCTACATCAGACCAGTGCCACTAATTCTATGGTTTTCAACTTTAACCCATGGTAGCAAAGTCAGAAAATATACTATTTAAAGATGTGCATGTATGGCATACTGAATTTCATTTAGAAAGTAACAGACATCGGCTAACACAACACATTTTAATTAGTGCAGAACATGCTATTTTATTTAGCAAAATCACTTAAAACCTTAGCTAACTTGTCCTTAACTGCAAAGTTAACCTGAAAATTCAAAGAGCCCTGCAGTGCATGAGGACAGAGAAAGTATTCTGCTTTATTGAACCAGTTTTATTTATGTGCCAACACACAACCTTTTACTGTTTGTACACAACCTTAATAAAAATGCTATAAAATATTTTTGTTTATTACCATTTAAATTCAAATAATCCATTTTTTTAAATTGGTAAATTCAAAATAATTTGACATTTTTGTGCTTCAGGGGTCAAGCAGCAGCTTTGTTTACTTTGATTTTGCTGCAAAGAGGAGCTAATATATTTCATTAAACAGTAAAATGTCTCACTTTTAATCTGACATGTCATCAGTGTTGCATTATGAGCACAATTTTTGTTTGAAAAAAAGGCATTTCGTTTTCTTTCTCTCGCGTCCTTTTCTAGCTTTTGTAGCTAGCCATTTAGAAAAACTAAAAAGAGTAAGGAATGATGAGTAAAATAGTTTACTTTAAGAAAGACAAAAATATGTTATTGTCAAACGTCACAACACAGTTCCACACAAAATTATTTACATACCTACGTACTTTATGATCAACTAAACTGTGTAACATCCATAAAAGAACTGATCAAAAATCCCATCCCCCTTACCCTGCATCCTTGGTTCAGCCCAACCAGGAAATGACTGGAAAGTTCTCAGCAGCTTGGGCCCCTGGGTTGTCCTTATGTATGCAGACCCGAGTGAGAGAGAAACAAAACTTTTACAAAAAAAAATCCAATATCACACCATAACTAAATCACCTTAGTGAGGGGGCGGTGATGCTACTCCTCACACCACATTATATAAATCCCAAGTGTTACACCTCACTGATCAGAAATGTACTGACAGAGAGCCGCGCCTTGACATCTGTTAGCTCAATAGACACAAGTAGCGCATAAGTTCTTGGAAAGTAAACTACTTTTAATTGACTCATTGTATCTGACTGAATGGCCACCAAGCAGTGGCTTAGTGAGTCTTTCTAAAAGCATGTGAGTGTGTGTGTGTGTGTTTGTGTGTGGTTTGTGTTTGCAGAGACAACTTCCTCAGTAGTATAGATTGTCCGGGTTCCTCGCTGACAAGCTAATGCTAATCCTGTACACAGCAGGATGGGAAATTGGATGGACTCCTTCAGGCATCTTTGGAGTGGCCTTAAAGAGTCATGCTTTCTTTGCACACACACACACACTTCCAGACAAGAGTATATACACACACACACACAGAGAGAGAGGGGCTGATGTGGGTACACAGCATGCATCAGTTCTGCTCACATGCTGTGACCCAATATAGAGTGTGACCAGCTGTCCATGGCTGGATCTTGCCAGTTTTCAGAGCTGATATTTGTGTGAATCTGGGTTTGCTCGCACATGTGACATGACATTTTTTTTACATCCACACACAAACCTTGTCCTGTTGCTGACTGTATTCTTCCTTAAATCATACATGATCCACCTTAAGCAGAACCTTGGAAGAATCCCCGTCCTCCATCATGTTCTCCTGCCCAGCTTCACTCAGTCCAGCTTTAGAAGTCATGAGTCTATTTGTAAATTCATCCTTTGACTTTCAGGACTCTGTGATTAAATGTGAATTAAGCACCTGCCAGTATTGCTCCTGCAGATAATGAAAGTGGAGAAATTGAGGCTTCTAGTGACTACATTTCAGAAATGGCACCATGGAAGCTTAATTGCGTGTCATCTTGCATAGTCTTTCTCCTCGTGTTTCCTGTCTCTCCCATGTCTAGACCACTGTAAAATTAAAAATAAGAATATAAATATAATCTCTGGGGTTTAAGAAATTATTTTTATTTTTTAGAATGATGAAGCTTCATGGCAAAACTAGACTAAGTGCACATTTTTTCAGAAAAGATTAAATCATGTTAGCAGTAGTGTAAAATAAATGAGATGAATAAAAATAGTTTATAAAAACACATTAATTCTAGTTTGGTCTTCAAATAAGTTAATACAGAAATTCTTGAAAAGGGTAAAATCTGATTTTTTTTTTAACCCTAATTTAAAGTCCAAATTATTGCATTTAAATAAATATTAATATTAGAAGCTGTTGTGATTTATTTGAATCCAGCAGGTATTAGTGCGGATTAGTGAGGAAAAAAAAAGATTTAAGAGCTTTTTGGAGTGCTGCACAGAGAATAAAGTAACATTTTAGCTCAAATCTTTGCTTAATAAACTTAATGGAAGCACAATTTTTCTAAAACTTCAGCTGTCAAACTTAAAGTAGTTTTTCAACAAAAGTGACTCATTTTCTATTTTAATACAATTTAAATCTTTATAGGTATGTTGGTAAACTGCTTTGGAATAGAACTCCGATGTGGTCCTTAGGTTAAGGTTTGTGTTCGCTTGTTACGTTTTTCTTTCCACCTGAAATCACTAAACTCTGAATCATTGTCTAGTGAATAAGTGGAATTAGCTGAAACATTTAGTGGCTGAGTAGAAAAAAAGAAACAAATAACTACACACTTCTTTTTATACAGCGTTGCATTCTTTGAGAGGCTTAAAGTAATTTTCTGTTTTAGAAAATAATCCATCGTTGGTTGTAATGATAACCTAAGAGCATCTGGGAATGAATAGAGGTGCAGCAGATGACTGCTTGACCTTCCTCACAAGTTTTAAAGGAGTAACTGATCTAATGTGGAGGGAGCAAGAAAACCACTAAGGATGCTGTGTTGAAGGTTGTTGTTACAGGCTACACAGAAAACCTTAATGCAGATGTGACAGGCAGTGCTGACAGCTTCTACTGATCTACTTTATTATTGATGCTAGCTGTCCACAATGGAGGACAATCATCTGCCTGAAAGAGGTGGCATACATCTGCTGGCCTAAATGTTCGGCTCCATTACTTATAAACAAAACAGATAGTTCCCTGCTTGTATTCACATTACATCCTATTTGGTTGCCCTCAGGGTATTTTTGAGCTGCAGTCTTTGACCACACGATAGAAAGCTTATAACAGAGCACAGACCTCAGGACAGTAAATGGTTCCAATAATATATTGTAGAATGAATTAAAGCTAAATATCTATGTTTTTACAGATTTGTAGTAGATACTATTACATAAGGTGTCAGGCTGCAACAGAGCAAGGATGTTATGATCCAGTTGTTGCATGTTTCGGTCTGTTGAAAGTCGTTTGGATGGAGGAGAGCTCCATTTAATTCATTTTCTACTGTCTTGTCTCTTGGTCACTTTCCATAGCTCATCACCATAAGTGATGGTAGAAACGTAGCTCAAACATTGAGCCAGTAGGCTTCTTCATGATTTCAGATTGCATCACTGCAAAGGCCACACTGATCTGTCCAGTCACGTAACCTCTCCACTTTAGGACAGGACCTCATTTCAGATCCACAAAGGAGATTCCACCTTTTTCAGGCTGAGGATCCTGGTGTAAGATTAAGAATTGCAGATTTCCTTCCTTATTGCTTCACACATGGCTTCAAAGGAACAGGTCTGGCCATCAGGCATTTAGTTCCTCTTAACCTGCTCCTGATGGAGACCCCCATAACCTTCATCTGGCCAAGGAAAAGTTTTCACCAAAAATATTTTTCCATCATAGGGATCTGTCTGCTGACTCATTTAGAGATCAGTTCAGTTTGATTCAGCTTTTCATTCCCCGCCAAGGATGTCAAAAGACGTCTTTTGCGCTTTTGATGTTTCCGCATGTGGAAAGCCGATTTGGCTAGGTGCACTTCCCCAAAATGTCCCCTCTGAGTCCGCTCCAAGCGCACAATCAACACATCATAAAGACGCATCTGGCCAAATCCGCCTCCATAACTGCAAGTCCAGGACTCTCTGCTACTACAGTTGCCGTCAGCCAATGGGTTGAGAAAAACCAACAGATTGCACCAAATGCTGATTCTGAAATCATGCGTCTGTTTGCTTTAATACCAGGAAAGACACTGAAGTGGTCCAATAAATATACAATCATTCATAATCACTATAAGGCAGGAGAGTTCCCTTAAACAGTGCAGATATTGTTAACCCCCGGCACATAGCTTCACAGTTAGCTTAAAAGTTACTTCTTTTAGAAGCAGAAATCAGTGATTTGTAAGATTGCACAAACTCCGAGTTGGAGGGAGCATCCGGAAGGGGTCATGTGTGGCTATCAAGTGTGTACAAATGTGGAAAAAGGCCACACAATGTAGACCTTTTTTGTTGTTTTTGTTTATTCCAACCCTAAAAACACTTTCAGTCCAACTCAAAAAGTTTATCAGATACTTCCACCTGTTCATTCTGTAGCTCAGGCCCGTTGATTCCACTGTATCGTAATGACAAACACGGCCACTGTGTGCATTTGCCTAATTAGTTACGAGCTCCAGTGAGTGGGATAATTGATTGCAGGGCATTATGGCTGATTTGCAACTCAACCAAGCTAATAATTTGTTATTGATTGAAGCATTAGTGAGGAAAATGCTACAGAGAGATGTAACCGAGTCAAAGTGTTGCAAAAAGTTGGTGCTCTCAGTTTTTTAATCTACTTTAATGATATTACACCTCTCTAAGCTAACGTTGTAAGGAGCACAGGGCTGGCGATGATGAACTGCTGGTCTCAGCTCAGCACTGTAGACTCATAAGTTATGACTGGAGGAGATTGCATTTACTCAGGAAGCAAGAGAGTCTATGTGTGTGTGTGTTTTTAATGTACCCTTGTGTGTATGTCTGTCTTGCTCAGTCTGCTTGCATAATATTTGAATACTGAAGTAGGGAACTGGTGGGGAAGTCATTTATGGGCTGGGATGTGTCATGAATGCTGTAAAAATCTCAGAAGTGGGCTGGAATCAAAGTGGTGCAAACATTTTTATACATTACAGTTTATTGCCTAAGAATTACAAATAACTGAGCTGATTTCTGCTTCAGCGACTTGTAGAAACTTTTGTCACACTGATAAGTCCACCATTCTGGTTCAATCTTCCTATTTAAATCCGCCATTGAATTAACTTTCAGAATTTAATTGCATGTGTTAAACAATCATCACATGGTCAGAGGTTAGGTAGTTCTTTGATGTGGCTCTTTACTGAAGCACATGCTGAACTTTTTTAGGCCATGTCCTTCACAGCTTCTTTTTTCTGTTTTCTCTTTCACTCTGCTTTATATCTTAGTTTCCAGCCACCCTCTAGTCATCTAATGTCCTTTTTTGCTTCTTTTTTTGTGATTTATCCCAAATGTTATTCCTTTGCATCTCGTTTGTATTCTCTTTCTGTTCTTCTGTGCTGGATTGAGAGCAGGAAGCCCTGAAGAATTGAAAGTTGTCGGTGAAAATGATTTTGAAGTGACTCAGAGAGCTTCTTTTCTTTGAAGCCATGTGCAGAAAAACATTGCATTAAGGTGCTGAAGTTGTCTCTTCTCTTCTCCAGCTTTTTCCCAGAGGCCCACCTTGGCAGTTAGAGGAGAGGTCATCACCATGACGGCGTCCTCGCAGGACTCCTCCCCCTCGTTTATGGCCGGCCTCCTCCTACTCCCTCTTCTCATCCCAGCGGTTTTCTCGCAGTACTCTGCCGCCCCAACAACCCCGACCCCACCTCTGTTCGACCCGCTGACCCAACCAGAGTGCACAAAGAAAGAACATCCCAAAGTTTCCATCCAAGGTCTGACATCACCAATAACAATACGTTTTATTTGATACATCACATGATATCATATTATATATCCTGTTCTACGTATAGTTTAGCTTCTTTCTGGCGCCGTGTTCACATGTTTACCTGCAACACAACATTGGAAAGCTAGAATTTTTTTAAACTTATTTTATGCAAAGCATTTAAATATACTGCATCCAATAAAGGAACAATTAATGTCAAAAACGCACAAAGTGAAGGTCTAAATGAAAAAAAGTCTATGATGATCTTTTCAGTTCTCCTTTTTTAGAGTTCAGTAATGGTTGCTTCAGTATTTTCACATGGATTGCTATTGCATCATCTTGCAGCTGTCAGATGTGCTTCATCGTTCTTGTGATTCCCAAAGTGTGATAAAAAACATGTATGAGTTTAGGCGTTCAAAACAAAATCAATTTCATTTGCTTTCTCTGACAGAAGCCTATAGGGTCTCTTGTGCTTATGAGAGGCAAGTGGCTCCATAGAGGATCCAGAGACCTCCTGGTTGTATTTTGTTTTTTAAACCGTCTTTTTTTTTATGTGCTTGTCTTTCCACATTTAAACTAAGCTATGGATAGATTATACACTCTTAACTAATAGGATACAGTTGAAATCATTTTAGATATCTTATTGTAAATAAATAAAAAGTTTAATAAAACAAATTGTATTACTCGATGTTCTCTGACTCTGACCCAGTTACAGCTACAGGGATTCTGTCAGTTTAGGGAGAAAAGAAAATGAGGGATTTCTTGCTAATGACACCAAAATCCAGCATTTACTTGGTATGAATTCGCTTTGCTTATTTTGGGTCAGCCTTGGATAAGGAATTTATGTAAGTGTTCCCTAAATGCAAATGAGTTTTAAAAACTCATAAAAGACAGCAAAGAATCATTTAAATCTAAAGGCATGTCTATTCTTATCTTCAGTAAGTGTTTGGTTTTAATCCGATTTTATTATTGAGATGATCCTTGCTTTAAGCAATGTGGTGAATTTCATCCCTTCTTTCACTGTGTTGTAAATACACCCATTAAGTGTATACTTGGTGGAAAAATGAGGTTTATATATATATATATATATATATATATGTATATATATATATATATGTGTGTTTTTGTCTGTATCTGCCAGAAAAAAGACTGTTTTGTTTTTCCAGTCTCCCTACAAGTATGCAAGCAAATGGTGATGTGCTAAAAGTGAGACAAAGAATTAATTTAACTTTATATACAATTGTAAAAAGTACAACTAAAAGTTAGAATTAAAATCTGAGAGCTTATTTGTTTGATGATGGAGTGTGAGCTTCTCCTTGTTCATGTCTCTGAGGTTTAAGTTGTTGAATGTGATGTTTGATCTGTACACGTTTTCCATATGTGGAGACCCATGTGGCTATTTTTCCCCAGCATAAAGATAAACAGCTGTCATGAACACAGCTTCATGTCAACTGAAGTGAAAGCTCTCATTTTGGGACCCGTCAGGTTGGCATGCATGGGCTTCTAAAAAGCAAAATGGGACAAGATGAGAATGACTGTAGATTGATGGTGCTCACTATCTGAGCCGCTCATCTGTACAGTGGGCCAAGAGACGAGGTCTGCTTCACAGTGTGAAATGAAATGCTTTGGGGCACAGAATTGCAGATATGACAGAATGAAAGGTAAACATGCACAAAATTGCTGTGTTTATTTCCAAATAGGTTTGTTTGTGTTTCATCTGCCAAGAGCAGTGACAAAAATTGGAAGGCTAAAATGATAGGTGGTGAGGATCGAAGGCAGAAATACAACAATTGGAGAGGTGCTCATAAGTTGTATGAATGAACTCTGCTCATCCAAAACTATGCTTCACCCCCTAAACCCCCATGTATTTACTTTTTTTTTCACTGAACCACAGTTTTGCTCTTTTTTCTTCTATGAGCAGAATTATTCCTGTTGCTTGTCTGAACTTTTTGCTCAGATGTCGTTTTGTTCTTTCCTTGTTAGGCTTTTTTCTTTTACTTTAGTTTAAAAAAAAATTCAACTTCCTTTCAATTTAACTTTTATCCACCGAACCATAGAAGAGGTCTCTTTCTATTATTTTTTTTTTTAAAGATTCCTGACAAAGCCAGGCTGAGGTCACCTATATGCAGGGTCCTTGGCCCTCTCCTGCTTTACCCACCGGGCCCCCAGATGTACAGATTAGCCGGAGCCCTGCCAGTGCTTCACTTCAAAGGCGTGCCACTTGAGAATGGCTCTTATGGCAGGGAGTTGCTGGTCTGTCAAAGCAAGCAGAGCAGGGCATTATGTGAAGGCAGCCTTATAGAAAAGGCCTGCACAATGAAAGTGCCAGCAAGAACCTGAGATTAGCCTCTGTGATTGATGAGCATTTTATAGTGGTTTGCTGGAGCGCTGCAGCAGTCACCTGGAGGAGGCTGGGAAGTCTGCAAGAACAACTTTAGATAGGCAAGCAATAAAAATGCAGGCTTTGCTTCTCAACTAATTGTTTGTATTTGAATGTAGGATTTCATCTCTTGCTGATTTTCCTTTTTGTCGCAGTCATGTGTGATGCACTGAGATTTTATCCTTATGGTGTATTTCTGTTCAGTCGCAGGTATCAGACGTCCTCAGGCCTCAGTTTGTCACTGAAGAATGTGACCTGCTTTTAATTCCATTTCTTTGCTCTGGTTTTTAGTATTCCCTCTTTAACTCCAGAGACACTTTGTGAAAGTCAAACCAACCTGAAGCAGTGTACGTAACGTTAACCAGTTTCCATTTCAAAGCATTAGGGCTTGTTTGATGGAGTTTCTGCCATTTGAGGAAATGTTGATGCATCAATGTATAAAAATTAGTTTGCAAACCACATCTGATCAGATAAAGATGAAAGTGACTCGCCAGCTGAGCCTGCAAACTGTAAAGTCAGCAGTTCAATCTGCAGCTTCACAGATAGAATTTATCCAATGAATCTCAGATATGAAAACAGTTTCTTAAAATAATAATAATTCTTTATTTTGTGGTTGTCAATAACTTTTTTTCCCCCTGAAGTTTACTTTAATTCATGACAATTACTTTTTTTTAACCAAATCACCACCACAAGCACCTTATCTTATGTCAGCCTCCAAGTGTGACTGTAAGCCAACTTTATTCACTTCAAATCACTTAATGGGTGTATTTTCTATTATTTTTAAATCTTTTTTTTATTTTCAGTATTTTCCATGTCCTGGTCTGATTCAAGTAAATATATATATATTTAACCCACAAAATAGTTTTATAAAATAGTTATAGTTCTAAACCTAAAATTGTAAAAAAATAAATAAATAAAAAAAAATTCAACAGAAAATGTTTTCATGAGAACAAAATCACAATGTTTACAACTAAAATAAGTTAACACAAACTCTTATATGTCCATCAATAGAAAATAGGATTTTCTTTGTATTAGATGAATAATAAGCCTAAAGTAAATCAGTGACTTTATCAGGCATCGGTGGAAGCATCTAAAGCAATCATTCATGGCAGAGTTAGACACCATTTCTGACTGTTTGCTGTTTACGATCATGACGCAATCAATGATACTTTATCACAAACGGCATTCAAAATATCTCTCTCATGCACTGTTTTTTTTAATGGCATTTGATGCGAGTTTGAAACTCTCTGCCCGATGCACAACACACTCCGCATGCATAATTCTTTTGATTTCTGTTTTCACCCCAAGCCAAGTGTTGACAGATGCTGAACTGCTGCATGCGCTCGTGTTTGCCATCAGTAGTGTGCACACTGCTCTACACAATGTTTACACACTGAACTGAATTTTGTACATAATTAAATGACCTTGTTTGATATAGATTAGTAAAAAAAAATAACTGCCCCTATTATTCAATTTATAGTTTACCTAAAAAATACAAAAGTTTGAAAATACAAAAATCCCTCCATGAGGACCTGAAGGACCCTGATTGTTCCACTCTGCTGTAGTTGACATATTATGAGAATGCCAAAGAAAGAGATGGACATCATATCATCATATCTTTTCATCCCTCGTCACGTCCACAACAACTTCACCTACTTTAAACACATCTGACTGTGTTTATATCTCTGCTGTTCCAGGCCATGTACCAGTGTTGGAAGTAAACATTACAGTGGAGGAATGCATTTGAGTCATATAACCTTAACTCACATGCTCAGACTGTTATGAGACGCCAGTTCACGATTTAGATGGATGATGAGGAGACTAGGCCTGATAAGAGCATAGCATGGAGGCCACAACTGGAGCTCTCTGAGTCTACATGTGGAGTCTTATTTTAAGGTTTTTTGTAAATGATATATTTTGCATAAAATGGTTATAAAAACATGTTTTTAGCAAGGAATTAGCTTATTGTGCATCTAGAGCTGCAGTGTCTTTCAGTACAAAAGCATGTATTACAGAGGAGAGGCAATGGGTGGTAGTGAGACCTTTACTACATCCTTTAGTGAACAAAGAAGATGAACTAAATAGCTTTACAGTGCTGGTCGTGTTCTCCCAAAGACCAGCAGGAAATGGAAACAGATATCTTTGGTGCCATTTCCATTTCAGTTCTTTGCAATCTTTGTTCACATTTGCTTTTCATTCCCTGTCTTATCTCCTCCCTCAATTATTACACTATTCAGCCTGTTCCAACTCATATTCTCTTTCGAGACTTCCGCCTTCATTTTTCTTCATCTCTCCTTTCCCATAACTTTCTCTCTGCTCAACATGCACTTTTTGCTCCATATTGAGTAAAACAATCTATTGGGTATTTTGCAGGAGTCCCATTTCTTGCAGTGTCTCAGAACGAGTTCTTTAGCTGTTGCATCATCATCAGAATAGCTCCCAAGGTGCATAAATGCTGCCACTTTGTTTGCCACAATTTTGACACCTTATGTGGTATTCTCATTTGTCTCTGTTCCCCCAGTTCTTCCACCATTTTAGTGGTAAGTTTAAATGGAACTTTAATAACAGATCTGTAACAGCAGCCAGTCGAATGGGGCCATGTTTAGCACACTGCTGGGGTCATCCTAGCTAATGGTATGTCTGGATATCTGATGCAGCAAGAAGAGATAGCAAGAGGATCAAAGAGTAGCAAACATTTGACAGTGTTATTGCCACTTTAACTCTAAAGTTGAAAGCAGCAGAAAAATATTGCTCTTTACTTTTCTGTGAACATATTTTCTCCTTTCTTATCTGTTATTATTGCACTTTTCACACATGCACTTCAATCTTCCCCCTCAGGCAAAGAACTATTATGACATATTCTGTATTTCTGACTCTTAAGATTATGCAGAAACCACCTGGATAGTTTGGATTTGACTTTTTTTTCCCATCATAAAGTATGTTTATTTAGCTTTTTGAGTGTTTAAAAGGGCTGAACGCTAACACGCCCACGGACATGGAAGCCTGTTAGCTGTATTCAAATATTTTGGCAACGCTGGGCTGATGCCAACATTTCTTGCCTTCTGTGTTAACTTGTCAGAATGCAAAAACTTTATGCTCTATGCCAATGTTTGCATGCTGAAAAATGTAAAGTGCAAGTACAAAATTAAATGTAATCAAATTCTTGGTGAGAGAATGCACTTTGCTGCGTGCCGGTTGAATTTATTAAACTGATACAGCAGATGCTTTTATCCTAATAGACCCACAAGTGTAGAATATAGAGGAGTAAAGATTCATAATTGCACTGAATGCCTTTGATTTAGCCATTTAGTTCAGATGGGTTTATATTCCTGCCAACATTGATCATCATAACTGAGCTGCAGATTTGAGTTTTGTTAGGAAAAATATATTGATCTGTAAATCCAAACATCCAGTCAATAAACGTGCTCAAGTTTTCATTTGCCTCGCTCACAGTCTGCAATTCAAACAGTCAAAAGTTCTCAAATAATCTTGCAAAATTTTCCGCTGGACTTTTAGACGATCTGAGAGCACATGGAGGTGTATCAGTGTGTGCTGCTGTAGAGAGCTGCACACACACTGAGTCAAATCTACATTGTTTCAACATCATGGTATATTGCCTCTCTCTGTTTGGATCCATAGCAGTTTCATACAATGGCCAAATGAAGTATGTCATACATGCAGAGATGGAGTACTCGAGTCCTGGACTCGGACTCGAGTCACGTAATTGGCCCCATTTATGGGACTCGTGACTTGACTTGGGCTTTTGACTGAGGACTTGCGACTCGACTCGGACTCGTGGGTTTCTGAGGGGCAATGACTCACGACTGGACTTGAGGAGCAGGCTGATGACTTGGACTTGGATTCGGACTTGCCAGTGTATGACTCGGACTTGGGCACTATGGACTCGCTCTAGACTGGGACTTGATT
>JBAMIG010000013.1:5479022-5495859 GCA_037177335.1 Kiunga ballochi | reverse complement strand
ATATATGTGTGTGTATATATATATATATATATATATATATATATATATATATATATATATATATATAAGCACAAAGTTTGCAACATCACAAAACTTGAAGCACAATTAGGTCAGATAAACTCTCCAGGCTGATTGGGGATAAAAACTTAAGATAAATGAGTTATTCATTTTATAGAAATTATTAATATGCACCACAGCACAATTAAATCCATTATTGGGAAATGAAAAGCAATAAATCTGCCAAGAAAAGACAAACCACCAAAACCCACAGACTAGGCAAGGACGGTATTAATCAGCTAAGTAATAGGTCAAGATAAACTTTGAGGAAGCTTCATGTCTCTGTTGTAGAGACTGGAGTGTCTGTCCTGTCTGTGAGTGCTTATGAGGCCAAAACAAGCAATCCTTTTTAAGATGAAACATTTAAACAACTTGATGGTGAAATCCCAACCTTTAGGTTAGTTTGGGAATCTGTCATCATTTGTTTCTTTTTTTATCTTTTACACATTTCCATGGTGTTTGACATGCTTTGCTGGTGGATTGATCTCCTCAAAGACCTACTTTAGCTTTCCAATACCCCATGTTAACAAATATTATTCCAATATTAACTTTTTAAAATATAAATGTGCATTTCCATATCCCACTTTCTGCATGCAGGGGACTTGTTCAGGACGTTTAAAACTATTACTTTTGCAAATCGATTTTGAAATAAAACCTTTAAACAGCATCTGAATGGAGATGAATTATTACATTTTCTTTTGTCATAGCTTTGAAATACTTAAAAGCATCCTGTGCCTCGCATAGACACATCGTCACCCACACAGCTACCTCACAGAGGGACTAAGGCTTCCTACTCTGCACTGTGGGAACATGCAGCAGCATCTAATGTTTTGACTCTTAGCTCCGGCACTTTATTTTCATTCTCCTCTTCCTTTTTCAGCTCTACTGTCTGTTTGTGTGTAATGTAGCTCTCATATTTGTGCTGGAGGTAGGCCTGATTGCAATCCACCCACATGCACCGTCCAAGCAGCACCCACTGACAGAGCTTCCTGTCTCTGATGTGCCGGTCGGCCTGTTCTCCGCCGTAATCAGAGCAGCAGGGGGAAGGTGGTGGGAGGTATGTGTGAGTGCGTGTACGTGCAGAGTGGTGAGGAGAGACAGGAGTGTGAGAGTGGTGGAAACAGCAGAGGTATAGAAAAGCTCGAGTGTTAGATGGGTGGGAGAGGGAAAGGGGAGCTAAAGCAAGAGCTCTATTTTTCTGTTATTTGTTTCTTTCATTTAGTTTTCTTTGTATCAGGATGCAAGTTTGACAGATGTGGTATTGGTATTTCCACCTCTGTCAGGAAAAAATGAGGGAACTTTTGATGGGTAAACTTTTTATGTCGGAAACAAATCGATGCTTTCTTCTGGCTTCTTTCTTTACTCTCACTTTGTTTTGTCCTCTCACAGTAACAGAAACGAACACAAAGTGCTCTGTTTCAGTGGATCCTTTTCTCCCACATGTTGCATGGTTTTAACAGGAGATGGAATATTGATTTGACCACAGAGCTGCAGAATTGCACCGAATATTCTTGTGTTTGGATGAATTGCTTCTTTCTGCTGTTTCTTTGCCCTTCTTGGTTTGTCAAAGGATCAGTAGTTTGAGGCATGTCAAAGATTTTCAAATTTTAGTTCTCACAACTTCATCCTTGTGTTTCTTCACAAATTCTTTTCTTTTTAAAATATGACCTTACAGATGAAAATTGTGAGAAATGTGACACCTGGTACCAGTCACTTGAGTGGGACAAGGTCATACATGTTCCTGAGTCTTTCAGTTTGAACATAAGGAGAGGAGAACTTGGTGAAGGTAGATTGCTGTTAGACATGAAGAGAAGTGGAAAATGAACATACTCGTAGCTGACGGAAACAATGCAAAGAAACCAAACTTCTACAGTTTTTCTTTTACAAAATGTCTGCTTTTTGCTTGTTTCTTTTTCTTAAACTTTTTTTTATTATTATAAACTTGCACAAAGGTGAACTATAGGGATACCTTCTGATTTGAGATGAATCCAAGTAGCTTTTTCTTCAAAATGATACGTAAAGAGTTAAGTAGAATTTCAGTATGAGGTCATATTTAAGGTGAATACTAAATCTGTTGGCTGCATATTTACTTTTTACCACTATTATAGTTGAAAGTATTTAATCCGAATGAGGATTTCTCTCCCTCAGCTGGTCCAGTAAAGAAACCTAAGAGGAGGGAGGCAAGGGAAAAAGAGCCAGAGATGAGTCAAAATGCCATCATTGTGATGCTCCTGGTTTTGTAAGGGGTTATAAAGTGTTTTTTGTCATATAATGTTAACTTTTAGAGGTGATAATGTTTAGAATATCAGTGTGTATCTGTATTGAAGTTACCTATAAAAGTACTGCATGTTATGAATAATGTTGTGCACTTTCCATACAAACTCAAGTACTAAAACATTGAGGGGGTCGCTGTAGCATGATCTTTCTGTGAGTACTTCTCACCCTGTACATTTGGCATGACGACACGGTCACTGAGCTAGTCTAGTACGTTTTCTTGTTCATCAGCGCATGTAGCATTTGTAGATCTTTGACTCCCTGTGGGATCCTGAGAGACTTATTTTTGTTTTATGTGCAAATGTGGTTGATGGAATAGCGTTCAATTGCAGTGTTTCCTTTTGTGGTGTCTCTCTCCTTCCTCTTTGTGTTTTGTTTCTTTTTTCTTTTTCCTTTCTGATACCTTTTCATCCTCTCTCTGTCTTTTCCAGTCGGATCCAGCAACACATGTAAATCATGTTGAACAAATATTCATCCAAACTAAATAATACATAAGGAATTCTCACTACCAAGAGGATCTCAGTGTATACATGTATATACATGTATATACTGTACATGTATATCCTTTTGGCAAAGCAAATTTACTCCGCACAACACAGCAGTCAGATCATTCTGTTTGCTTTAATGCTGGACAAGACATGTTTAAAAAAAAAAAGTACTAAAATATACTTTAATATGTGTGTATCTTTTCAATCAATAAGTTGTGAAATAAAATGCTTATCTTCTTCCTGGATTTCCAAGAATGCTTTAGGAGAAAACAAATTGATAGATTTTACTGTGTAAACATTACCACAGCTGCATGGAATAGACGGAGCGAGACATATTGATATTACAGGGATAGAAAATATCTTTTAGATGAATTCTGAAAAATACACATATAAAGTATAAGACAAGCTAAAGATGCACCAAAGAAAAGAAAACATATAAACTCACTGCGGTAAAAGACTTTCTAAAGACTGACCTTCTACTAAACACATGGGAATCACTGAAACAAGAAAATTATTTACAGTCAAATTGCACTCAGTGTTTTGATGACACTAAAAGAGGTAAATACTCTGTTTGTTCTACCCTTCATAAGGCCTGTGAGAGTAGAGATGCAACGGGAGAGGACACATAAGGGAATGGAGAGGGTTCTTGTCAGTCCATCAGATAATCCCTGCTTAGATAAGACTGCAGCAACATAAAGGAGGAATGTAAACACCATAATACTGTCTGAATCTCCACATATCTACCTCCATCCTTCCACCAGACCTTTACCCAGGCTGTGCTATCCCCACTTATTTCCTCTTTTTATGCTTTTGCTTGTGTTTAGTTCTCTAAATCCATCTCTAAATCCCACAACCCAGAGGAAATCACAGGCCTCCCTCTGTGACATTTCCCTGCAGGAGAGCATTGTATTTGCTCCTGATATGGAACCAGTGCTGCATTTCTGTCATGTTCACGCCTCCATCACATCTTTTTGTGTTCATCTACTCATTATGCTGTTCCTCTTGTCTTCCATTATATCTAGGTCAAACATCAAAGCAAGTACAGATCTTTTCTCCAAACATCAGTGTATGTGCCGGCATGCCATGGCAAAGCCTCCTGTTCATCCAGACGTGTCTCACACCGACACTAAAGCGAAGAAACTGGGAAGTGGAAAACATACTGCAGTGCAGACGAGTGAAAACAGTTCAGCTTCTGAGTTTTGTCTCTGATCCGGCATCTGTGCTGCTGTTGATCTGCAGTGTTCCATGTGACAGAGCACAAATTTCCCTCTGATTGCTTTGCCCTTTCTGTGAACGCACAGGCAGCTAACGGGGTTGTGGTAAAGGACAACCTATTATCATACCTGCTATGAAGGGTCCAGACTTTTCATGGCTTGCTTTCTTTGGAGGTCACCTCACATTTTTTTCTCCTATCATTTCCAAGTGAGTGACTTTTTCCCCTTTTTTTCCCCCAAAGTTTCCTTGCTGGGAAATGTCAGAAGTTCTGAATGAGGAGTGGTCCCCTGTGTGCTCAGGGCCTGGGATACGTCCTTAAGGTGGTGTTTGTGTTTGTGAATGTTTGAGTTGCGCTGTGATCTTTGGCTCCCACAGCCCACTGAAGATGAGCGCAACCCCCAGGTGGCTGTCCTGCTATGTGACACGATGGGCTGTCTCTTCAAATATAGACTGACAGTTGCACTCAAGCAAAACTGCAGAGAGGTGTGACTGTCATCTGTGGTTTTACCTTTCATCTGGGAAAGTTAGGAGGGACGTTTCTTTTTGTTATTCCACACATATCCTCTGTATTTTTACTTTATTCCATCTTTTATGGTTTGCAATTTAATTTAGCACATAATGTATGTCTTTAGTCAAGTTAATGCTCAGCCTTAAAAACAAAACTATTATATAAAGCTGCCAAATGTTACTTTTTAATGGAATTGCTTTGAGAAAGGGTGCCATTATTTTATCCATCCTGTTTGACACATTTTAAATAATCCAGGTGAAATTAAAGGAGGTGATCTGGAAGATTAAAAAAACAACAACTTGTTATTCAATTTGCCTACATAACTAAAATGAACTACTTTAATAATCTGGAGTTAGCCAAGTGATGTAAGCTCATCAGGAAGAAGTGAGGTCTGCTGGCTCCAGGTGTTCTTGTTCAGCAGAAAACAAAACCTAAATGTGCATTCAGTTTGAGTTGCATTGTCTCATGCTGAACAGTCTTTTATTTTGCTTAAACATTTTTCCCGTCTGCTGCTGGCACATTTCGCCACCTTACTTGATATTTAAACCTCTCATGAATGGGCAGCTGCAGTCAGGACCGTTTAAGTACCAGCTGGGAGTGAATTAAACTTTCCTGGCTTTAGCTTTTTCAGATACAATTCTCTTGTGGTTCATTTTCCCACAGAGGATCTAGTCGTATTGATTTGATCCTTCTGGCAGCTCATTTTCTTTACATATTGATGTTACAGGTTTATAAATAAAAGCTTTATAACTCTTAAAGCAACGTAGGAATGAGTTTACTGTCACTGGAAAAGAAATAAGAAGTATTGCCTAATTATGTTTATGGTCATGAAATCAGCTGCTGTCAACCAAAATGGCATGTCTAAAATACATATCTATAGTTACAGCAACATAAAAGTCAACAAAGAAAACAATAGTTTATGACTAATGGTACTAATAACACACAGGTGATGTGACCAAAGCTTTTCTCACTTTACCCTTTACTTTTTCACTTCCTGTATCATCTTCCAGCATACGGGGAAATTATTTTTCTCCTTTATAGACAGAGTTTTCTCATCATTTGTTGATCATTAGCTACCCATGATTCAACATTTTCTGGAATTAGAATTACATAAGTATTTGAAAGCTTGGCAACAAGTGGCTTCACCATAGATCCTGGGCCAAGAGGAAGGTTTCCAGCAACTTATTTACAGTGAGTTTTGCATTACACAAATGCTGTTTTAACTATGCAAAAAATAACACCTGAATGATTAACAGTCTTATTTAGGTTAGCAATAATCTGATGTATTAGTTTGGGATTGTATTTAATCACATTAATGTTGCTTTTTGGAACATTTAGCGGTCAGATAATGGAACCAGATTTCTCAGAAAGCTCTTTGCTGTTGGGGACAGCAGCTGGTTTCACTGTTTGCTGCTGTTTCCCAGCATGCATGCTCTCCCAGCAGCTGATCAGAAGAGTCGACAGGTCAACGGCTTTGCTTGCTCCTGTTTACAGGATGCATCTTGTGTAAACTCCCTGTTCAACAGAGATAGCGGGAAATGTCTCAGAGCACCAGAAAGAAAATAAAATGCAGCTGTTATTGCAGGTGTTGTCAGACTTGAAAACTCCTGAGGAGCAGGAAGAACTGACACTCTGATCTTTTCCCTTTGCTGTGGTTTAGGTTTGAAGTGTGGTATGCATAATCTTCATTATGCAGAGAACCCAAGCATAGAGTGTTTTCATGCAGAAAGCCTGGGACCAAAACAATATGGAGGCCATGGGCGGACATTGAGCTGTAAAATTTTTGCTCCTGTTTTCCTCACAAGTATCAAACTCCACTCCTGCACCCTTTTGTTTAATGAGTCACGTCTGATTTCAATCACACTCTTCATTAGATCTCTGTGCCACAACTGGGCCGGAGATTTAATTATTGATGCTGTTTTTGTCAGAATAGAGAAATAATCTCTGAGCCCAAGAGCTGAGAGCAAAAAGGCCCACACGTCACCCTGATGTGCTGCAGCTTGGCCAGCTGGCTGGGGAAGAAAACCAGTTTTAAGTGGGACGTGTGTGCAGTTATTAGGCTTCCTATGCTCTATTTAAGTTTGTTTATATGGGATTATGTTTCCACCATTTCGGAGGTATTCCCAATGGGGTTTTCCTCAGAGAACAATGAATGAAATGAAATATTTGACAGAGTTGAGGTTTAGAAACAACTCTGCAGTTCAAAGAAGATCTACATTCTGAAATCTTTTTATACAGAATCTAAAAATGTGTGCACACTCACCTGTTGTACCTGCATCTTTCTCTGGACATGTGTGGGTGTACTCAGTACAGTAAATGTTTAAAAGAAGACAGGAGGGAATAACCCACTGCGCTGGTTGGTTGGTCATGAAGTGACTGTCTGTTTTCACCTGCCAGCCTCTCTGATGTGGAATTACAGTGTGTAGGCGTCTGCGGTGTGGAGAGTGGGTAACAACATGAAGGCTGCAAGCGCAAACTCAACCCATCATGTCTGCATCAAAGCAGCAGAACTTCCTGTATCCTGTCATAATTCCTCTAATCACTGTTTTTAAAATGAATTCTGTATATTATAGCTATTATACCTATTTTTAAAGGCAGAATATTTCCTTAAAAACTAAAATGAAGTTAAAACTAACCCCTCTCATCACATTTAGTTATGCAGACATCTTCTTTAGTTCCTATTTTAGTAGTAATAGTAAATAGTAATAGTATAGAATTGCGACCAGTGCCCATCAGTAGATAGTTGTTCATGCTGTCCTTTATACCATTCTGCCAGCAGCAGCATTGATTTGGCTCTGGACACAAACCACGTGGGGTTACAATCACATTTTAAACCAACTCAAATGGTGTTTGGATCAGATTTGCAAAGATTAGGTTTAATGGTGCCTTTTAAATGCTGGGTTCTTTGTGAAATCTACCTGCAAGCAGCCAGGAATTGGCTGAGGTCTGAACAAAGCTTCAGTATTTGGGGATACATGACACATTCGGGTTTTGTGCAGTTGTGCAAAAAAAAAAAAAAAAAAATCATCACACTTATTTTGAGTACCCAGTTCTGGCAGTGCTTAACTGCGCCACGTAATTTGAACTATACTGTGCTGTGCTTAGGGATTGAATGTTTGCCTAAATGCTGCTTTGCTAACACTAATATAGGAGTCAAAAAGACGTGTTCGTAGGTTTCTTGGCTGAATGACTTGTGGCTCTTGAGCTTGTTTACTGCTGCTCTCCTTTTTCTGTCTTTGGCACCAGTATGCTATTTATCAAAATGGGGAAAAATGTCACCAGATTTAGTTTCATATAAATAGTCCCTTCACACCATAACACTCTGTTTCAGCACGCCGCTTCTCTCCATGGCAATGAGTAGATGAAAGGTATACCACTGCTCTGATTCAGCCTGTCACAGCTCTCTGTTCAACACAGAGAGGTGTGAGCGAATGAGCTCATGGATGACTAGTATGTGTCTTTATCTGTTTTGGATTGTGAATATTGTGATATAAAAGGAAAAACAAAGAGGAGGATGTGGGGTGTCCATGAATTGTTGTGACCATGAGCTGTGTGACAAAAAGACATTGGAAGTCCCCAGTGCATTCTTGCATTCAGGAAATCCACATCTTTGAGTTTAAATTTGCAGTTGTCCTTAATTAAATTAAGTTATTTCCTCCTGACACAAGTTCTGATCAAGTTATGTCTGTTTCTACATTAAAGCCACATTATTACTCTGTCTGCAATCTTATTGCCTCTTTTTATAAAATCATCAAAAAGGTTGAATTTACACAGAAAACTGCTCTCATTCACATGTTTCTCTTTTCCTTGTTTTGATATGTTAAGAAAACATGTATGATTTAAAATGTCACAAATGAGTCAAAAGTGGTGCATTAAGGTGCACAAGGGCTACTTTACACTAACACAGTAACATACTTTCAACCATAAAGATTTTTCTGATAAACTTTTCTGCACGGTTTTAACAGTCCTTTAACTTCTTTCCTTCCTTTTATGATAATTTAGAATAAGAAATACAATGTAGTTATGGGTCAAACTGAAGAGTACAATGTTGGGTTAAGATAAAAAATACAACGTGTTAGAGAAGTACACATTAACCTGATGCATAATACGCAGTGGTAACAGATTTCATGAGGAAAAAGTGACTACAGCAGATCTCTAAAGCATGATTTGTAGCACATTGTGAATGGTTTGTCAGGTCAGGCTAAAATGTTGTGAGCAGCTTTTCATTATTTTTTCAAAGCTGAACTCGTACTTGGAAGATCTATTTCAAGGAGCTCTGATAACTGAAAGGAATCATGACCCATGTTTTTGCCACTCCAGTTAAAATAATTTCTGATATCCTGTGCTGCAACTTCAGGCAATCAAATGCTTTATTTTACACTGCCTGTAAACTTTTAGCATTTGGTGCCTTGTTCGGTATGAAAGAATGAATTTAGGACACATTGTGGTTGGAGCAAATTAGTTAAGTATTGACAAGTCAGGCACACCTTTGTGTGTTATTTTAACCCACCTGTGCAGCAACTAGTGATACATTTGTTCATAATGACATGTGGCAAGTGTTTATGTGGGTTTTTTTCCAAAATAGATTTATGAGGAAGAATGAGAGTAAAAATGGAATCAGTAGAAAGGTGAAGTATTATGAAAAGTATCTCTTTGCTGTGTTAATAAAGATTAACTTACTTCTCCCCACTCCTTTTCGTATATGTAAATAAAATGTTTAGTTTTTGTTTTGTTATTAGTTCTATTTGTTTATTTTTGTTTGTTTATGTCTACCAATTTCTGTATTAATTTTTAATCAATTTATCATTTATAATTGCATATTCGAAATAAAGCATTTGAATGAATGAATGAATGAGTGAATAAATCCCACAACAAGAAAAGAAAAAGAAAAGTTACTATGAAATGCTGCTCACTCAGATATGTTTATGCCGATAACCTACGGAAGTGATGCCTGTACTTTACACAAGTTTTAAACGCTTCTTTTGGCTTAAACCCGCACCGGGTGGGTCCAGTCCCTTTTCCCTCGTACACAAATGTATCTGGACTGTAACAAGTGTCAGACAACGCCTATTCAAACAGCCATTATTCCCCTGACATGCTTATTTACAATATTCATGAGTTATAATTAGTTGTCGCACATGATGTTAGCAGTGTGTCAGTGAGAGGTGGCCTTATCAAGGCAGAACCACATTTCACGAACGACCACATTTGCAGTCACTGCTGCTCGCAGACTCTTTACTTCATTAGTGTTTCCATCTCTCAATCCCCTCCCCATCCCCACCCCCTTTCCCTTCATTCCTCATAAAAATAGAATTCATTTCCGAGACCAGACTCCATCTTTATGCAGTAAAAGTGATGAATACCCTATCAGGCTACTAATTTTATTTTCTGCTATTTTATTTGCCCATAAAAATTTGTTAGCACCCCTCCTTGCCCCCTCCCCCTTTCCTTCAGGAAATACTGCCAGGAGGAGTGTCAAAGGGAAGGTGGAATTGGGGGAAATAGGGCATCAAGCTCTGGTTTGGAGAGGGGAATCGATGGCAGGGGTTGTACATGGTTGTTGGCCTCACTAATAGATGGAAATTAACTCTAACGTGCATCTGAGACTTGAGGAACAAATAATAAAGCCTTCATAGCCTTTGGCGTATTTAGGGATGAAAAATGGCAGCAACCCAGTTGGAACACGAGTTTTGAATTACAAAATAACCTTTTTATATTTGTAGCTCCTTTATGATAAATGTCCCAACTCATTGCTCCCTTTTTGTTAATAATTATCTTTTTTCTGACCACAGAAACGTTATCATGAAAAAAATCACTTCATTCTTGTCCTTTAATTGGGAAAAATATGTTAGAAAGTCACAGAAAGTAAATAACTCATCATTTGATCTCAATGGGTAGGGTGGGATAAAAAAGCGTGTGTTAGATTTTAGACAACAGAAATTTGTGAGCAGCCACCTGAAACCAACAAGTCCTGTAAACAAAAGATAAAAAAAAGAAGTAAACTTTGTATTTCAGGTTGGATTCTTTAAAATTCACAGCAGGAGAAACTTTGAGCCCTGATTTTTCACAAATTTCACACTAAAATGACCACATCATATATGTGGATTTTCCCATCTCAGACATGGTTTTTTGCATCTGGAGTCCCATTTTGGACTAAACCATCAGTGCATCATTCTCCACACTGTGTCGGATTATTATAATACATCTGGTTGTGTTTAGATCGACAGATGAACTAACTTGAGATTTTAGATAACCATTTCATGCATATGTACGCTTTTGTAGTACAGAATATAACGTTTAAGCTTATTTAACAGCTTTGAAGATATCAGGGCAATCATAATATCTGCAAGAGTTTTTTAATAGTCTGGAAAATGTGTCTTTCTTGCATATAGCTTAATGTCTTCATGGAAAATAATGAATCTATGTTGCTACATATTGGCACTAGAGAACATGAAAGTTAGTCTCTATATTTGAATCTGGTAGGAAAATGGACCTGGTCTTACTCATTAGAAGAAAGCAAATGAATTGTAAGAACAAGCTGTGTGCATTTTATGTATCAACAAAATGTAAATGTCAATGCATTTGTGTCATTTCTGTAAAAGTTTCCAAAGACACATTTTATCCAAAAGTCTTTTTTTTCTGTCCTTTTTGCAGTAAATTGATTTCAAACAACCAGATGGAGAACCATCTCCACAGGGCTCATCGTATACACATTTAGTTGCTCCTATTGAGATGTTCACTGTTTGGAGCTGAGAGGAATGCGAGGAAAGAGATGTGAGGTAGAATTGGTTTTTTCACAGGCTGTGTGAGAGTGTGACTTTGTTCCAGAGTTGTGTGAGGAAGAATAAGAGCTGGACGGGGAGGAGGGTGGCACTTTTTGGGTGAAGGTCAATGGGTTAAGCCCATGGGGATTCTTAGAGATGGGGCCCTGTGACAAGATGGTAATGTTCCAAGCTGTGAATCATCGGAAAGGCATCCAACTCCCTGTGTGTGTGTGTGTGTGTTTAACAATGACGTCATGCCATTAGTCCCCAGGCTGTCACAGGCTGACAGGCAGAAGCTGTGGAGAAGCTGTGTTTTCATTTCAACAGGCAGACTGATGGACTGCTGTGGAGAGGGCGGAGCTCCTCCCTGAGTGGCAGGTGTCATGTTGGATCTGAGGTTGACGGTTTGTTTGCAGTTTGGCAGCACTTGTGTAACTAGAACATGTGATTCTGCAAATTTGAGTGGGAGAAAAGCTGTAGTGATCATTTTTAGCCAGATCCTCAGATCTTTGGTGTTTCTGGCTGGAGGAACCAAATTAAGCTTATTGATTTGTCCATCTTGTCTCTAACCTACATTTGCAAAACGTTATACAGGTTTTGTGGTCTAGCTGTGGCTCTAATATTTATCACCAAACTTTTTTACTTTTTTGCAAATATGCATTTATTTTGATGAGATGTCTGCAACAGTTTCTAAACAGCTGTAACACGACCACATTTGCCACTGTATAACATCACAGTTCCTTTAGCATCACTCGTTTGGAAACTGACGACATTAATTGTTGAAGTTTTTCTGGTGGAAGCTTTTGTCAATATTGTCATAATGTCACTGATGGACTAGTTACATGCATTGTCTGCATCCAGAATGGTGTTTATTAAATTAAATTAATAAGAATAAATGACCCTGCAGTGTTTTGGCAGCAGAAGCCAAAAAAACAAAACAACAAAAAAAACAACAACCCTAACAAACAAAGAAACGATGACGAACTACAGAAGCAACACACCAGGAATCCCTGATTAATTTGTAGATGTTTGTCTTGCTCATTAGGTTGTGGATTCTACGGTTCAGTCTAGTGTTTTTAATTCATTAGCAAAAAATTATGCAGCAAGTTCTCTAAGTGCACTTGATAAAGTCTCACAATATGGGGGGAAAAAAATTTAAGAATTCCACAGATATATTTAAAAGACGTGTGTATATATATATATGTGTGTATATATACATACACACGTCTTTTAAAGGCATATATATATATATATATATGTATATGTGTGTGTGTGTATTTATATATGTGTGTGTGTGTTACTTTCTGAATGTCTTACATTTTCTTAAGTCCTATTTTAGTTATAAAAGGGACATATTCTCTGAAATGGCAGGCTAAGAAATGTGATTAAATAAAAACTATAATTTTCCAGTTGAACTTCACAGTCTTGGGGCTATACAATTTTAAACTCTTCCGCTGAGCTTTAATTAAAGCAAAATGAGGACACACAAAGCAGTGTGGTTATATCACTACCGGACATATTCACTGAGGATAAAATGAAACTGTCCATGACTGCTTATTCAGGTGGTAAAGATGGACATTGACTAATTAAACTCAATTTTAAAATGTATTTAATGTATTTCTTACTCTAAGATTTTTGTGTTTTTATGCCAATCTGGATCAATAAACTTCTTCAGTTATAAGATTTCACTACATTTTTTATCACAACTGGCCAAATGTCCTGGCAGGACTATTTTTAGATTATTCTTTTACCTACAAACAATAATCATAATAATCCTTTAGGGCATTAAAAAAATATGGACAAACACAAGAAGCAATGTTATATCTAAGCAGACTTGTAGCCAGCCTTCCTACTGTTGCAGTGAGATGAGGGAAGCTGGGGAGAAGTTTGCTGAAATGAGTCCAGTGACATACAACAGAGGCTCCTCTGGCACCTGCTCACACACCATTTATGCCAATTGAGGGGCATCTTGCAACCCTCTTAACAAGAGCCAGTGTTGTCGTGATGGCCAAGCAGCTTGTGTGTGTTAGCAGTGGTGTGTTTGCAGCGCAGTCGAGCAGTGCTGCTGCCTGCATCTATAATTAAGCCCAAGACATAAACATCAACAGGAATATAATTGGCTTGTAGGAGTGATTGGGGGGTTCTGCAAAACTTTCTGAGGGAGGAAGAAAGAAGAAAGCCATTTACATGCTAATGCTGTCCCCGGTCCTTCAGCTGCCTCGCTGCATGCCTTGCCCGCTACCCAAGAATGGGCACTTTGCTGGCAAAACAGCCACCGTGTTTACTCAGTAAACAAACAGCCGTGAGGTTAAAGTCTTTTCATGCAGCTTTATGAGAGTTCCTACAGTATTTGCAACAGTCAGTTGTTGTTTAGCTGTTGAAATGTCTTGCGTACAGCGACAATGGCTTTTCCAGGCATTTTCCTCATGTCTTTGTCATCTTTTGTTTGTTTCCTAGGCAACGGAGTGGGCACCAGATGAGGAAACCAGGAAGTCCTGTCAAAGCAAAGGCAAAACAGAGGTAACCTCGATCACGTCGCCAATTACATCTGTTCATTTCGGCCCTACCTGGTTCGCAGCAGGCCCATTATGATATTTTCTTGCTGTTGTAGCAAGGTCCTTGTGGGTCTCTTGCAAAAGCCCTGCACATTCCCTTGAAGAGTTTTTTTTTTACTTATTTTCTGGCGGTGAATAAATGGGGATAAGAAAGGAAAACATGCACGAGAGGGCTGGAGGTGGCATAGTGAAACACCAAAAAGTGCATTCATTCAAACATGTCTTATTTAGATTATTTTGTGAGGACTGGTTGCAGCATATTTTTCTCATAAAGGAAAGACTGGCTCTAAATGCACAAAACTATTTTCTGTGAAATCCTGCTTCTTTGCACTTACGTCAGTTCTTAGCATCATAGGAACATAAATCAATTTCATGCTTTTGTTAAAACCTTTTTGTTCTTTGTGCTGAAACTCGTACTTGACTTGCTATAGTTCCCTTGTCAATGCCACAAATAAGTCTCCATTTAGTTACATACTATTATTCGTATTTCTGAACAATGCACCGAGAACCAAGAGGCACAGAAACCAGATTACATGCCGATCCACCATCAGGACACTCAAGTCTTTTGTTACTTTCAGACATTTGTGCAAAATTATGTATGGAAGCAGCACAGCTTTTGCTCTACAGAAACTTTTTGTGACTGACTTTCTTCTTCACAGATTGAATGTCAGAACTACATACGGGTCCTGCTGGTAAACAAGACCGAGGTCATGACCTGCGGCACCAACGCTTTCCAGCCATTATGTATCACCAGAGAGGTACAGTTAAGCTGTGGAGCCGTAAAGACTGTAATGCAAACATTTCCTGGATTTCTCCCGTTTGAGCTCCATCTGTCTCCATTTAGACGGGCAACATTAGCAAAGTTCTGGAGCGTGTAAACGGCGTGGCACGCTGCCCGTATGACCCTCGACACAACTCTACGGCCGTAGTGACAGAAAGTGGGGAGCTGTACGCCGCCACTGTCATCGACTTCTCGGGCCGTGACCCCGTCATATACAGAAGCATGGGCGGACTGCCACCTCTGCGTACGGCCCAGTACAACTCCAAATGGCTCAATGGTAAAGGAAACACACACAAATACACAATATGCTCTTAAACACAACTCAGCTGCATAACCAAACAGTGTTTGAAATACAAACTTCTAGAAAATCTGCAGAGATGATCAGCAGTTTAAGTGGTAACAGTTTGTTAGATTTTCAGAGTCCATGTTTTTCGTGTCACTATCAGGTGTCAGGAATTTTAATCCCGATCTGATCTCGTCTAAACCCTTGCTGGATTTGAGTAAAAGTTGCCTTAAGACCCTCTGAAAGTTTCTGCTGTTTCTTAAACCCTTTCTTAGGCCAAGTCTGCACTTTTCCTTCCAGTACAATCACCTATTTTGTTATAGCCTAGATGGATCGATCCAACAGGGGGCTTTTACAGAGAATTACAAAGACTGTTCAGGTTTGAAGTTGTGTGTGAAAACAGAGCAAAGAAATCCACCAAGTTTATGAAATAATGGAAACATAAAATGTTTATCCTACCCATGTAGGTGTCTTAATCTCCATGCTGCTGACAGTGTCTTTTCCTGTGAACACACTGCAGCAGAAAATGTTCTGCACACACCCTGATTCCAGCAAAAATGTGGATGGACCCTTAGCTGAAGGAGGCAGTCATCGAGTGGCTTTGATAGAGCGTGTAGAAACACATGGATGACTAGATTCATGGAAGAAACACAGAACAGAGAAGGGGGAGTTATTTTAAGCTAATGTGTTTTTTAGAAGTAAAGGTCAGATTCATTTTGTGTGTCAGACAATAAGAGATGACTGATACGTGGTGCACTTTCAAAGCTTGCATGGATAGCTCTGCTGCTCTATCTGTCCTGAAGATGTGCTGCTTTGCACTGAAAAATATCAGGTTATTTAAGCAGACTGTTGCTTCACAACACTAAATGTTTAGCAGTGGCTAAGAAGATCCTGTGTGGAAGTAAAAGTGTTAATAAATGCACAGCTAAGGGTTTCATCTGCTCTTTGGAAGAGCTGCAAAGAAAAAGTAGAGCAGAAAGTCGTGAAAACAGTGAACCTGTCATGTTCTCCTGCAAATGTATCAAATAAACTGATTTGACTAAATACTTTCTCAGTTTGAGGGTTTCAGGTGTATTTAACTTTAAGCTAATAAAGCGTTCATATTTTCAGAATAATACAAGCACCACCACTAGCTGCAGATAACCTGCTGCCACTTACACGTTCCAGGTCATTTGAGCTGCTTTCTTTGACTCTGAATGAGAGAAAGAAGGATTGTTTACAAGTTCTGCATCATTAGATAATCTCCTACTTTTTACAAGTCATTTGACCTAAATCTTCAACTTGATTTGGTATTTATCATTTATCATAGTTAAAGCAATCTCCTCTTTCATACTCTGCTTCCCCCTAACAAGGCAGGTTCAGCATCTTTCTCACATCTTGTCCTTTCTCTAAGCTCTCTCCAGCAAATAAGTCCTATTTTGACTCCCATATCCCTTACTTTCTTTCTTTTCATCCTCCCTTCTAACAACCATCTCTTCTATGTTGAATCAGCCATGATCTGATCTGATTGATATCCAGTTGCTGACTTGTACACCATGAATCAAAGCTTTCATGTCATACTCCATGCTCAGAGTTGCTGCATGTACAAAAATATGCATAGAGAATGTCAATATGCCCTCAAAATGATGCAGAAACAGGAGTTTATGGTCAGAAACATGTGAAGTGCTGATTTAAGGACAACTAACGGTGCATGAGAGTGAGATGATTATCATTAAATCTCTAAATGCAATTACAAAAACACCAACTCTGATACAATATGTGGTTGTTGGTCAGTCAATGATTGGTCACAATGTCTGTCACAAGGGCTAAATTTTATAGATTATATCATTCTTGTTATGTGTTCCAGATCATTAGTACAATGTTTTATCTTCACTTTCTAAACTAAGAATGTGCATGAACTATATATATATAT
>JBAMIG010000013.1:5463815-5474644 GCA_037177335.1 Kiunga ballochi | reverse complement strand
GTGTATATATATATATATATATGTGTGTGTGGATTAGTTGTGAAAGCTTGATAGTACTTTAAGTTAAAGCCGAAGCTTCAGTTGAAGCCTTTTCTCTTTGCCCAACAATAAATAAGAATCCAGTGTGAATCATGTGTTTGCAATGAATGACAGTAACATCCCTGTTATTCAGTCCCCTTTACCTTTTTATAACCCATGCAGAAAGAGGAGCTATTAATCATTTTCTCTGTCATCCAGGGTAATAAAAACAGCACGGCCATCCAGTTAAACAGACATGGATTTCATGGATTTACCATCAAAACATCAGGCAGATTTATTAGAAACAGTTTTTCTTGTTCTGCAGCTTCTCCTCTTATTTACACATTTGACATTGAGGCTGTTTTTCAGATCATCTTAAACAGGAGTCACACTGCAGAGTTTTCAAGTTTTTATTGCAATCAATGAGAACAAAGGTCAAAACAACAATGTCTAGAATATATATGCTGCAAATACCTTGTTTTCCCCCCCTCTGGGAGTCATAATAATGACCACCTTTCCTTTTTCTCCCTGTAGAGCCCCACTTCATCTCAGCCTACGACATCGGCCTCTTTACCTTATTCTTCCTGAGGGAGAACGCAGTGGAGCACGACTGTGGCAAGACGGTGTACTCCCGCGTGGCTCGTGTCTGCAAAAATGACATTGGTGGGCGGTTTCTCCTGGAAGATACTTGGACCACATTCATGAAGGCGAGGCTCAATTGTTCCCGCTCCGGAGAGATTCCCTTCTACTACAACGAGCTGCAGAGCACATTCTTCCTGCCTGAGCAGGACCTCATCTATGGCATCTTTACAACTAATGTGTGAGTGGATATCCATCGCAGCAGCAGTTAAATTAGTTTATCAAGATTACCTTTGAAGAGCTGAGTTTTTTTTTTGCACAGCTGCCAGGATCTTGTGCAGTTTGGTTTCTGCTGCATTGACTGACAGATCTGTTGTCTGCAGCTTTGCACCAAAAGTCAAGAGTAGTACCCCTGTCTGCAAACTCTTTGTAGCAAATTTTGCAGAGGCAGAGAGGTTGTCTGGTTGAACGTGTTAGCCTTGCTCTCAGATCCTTTGAGATTTATGCAAGTTAGTTTCTATGGCCTCTCTGTGACTCTGAAATATCACCCGACTAACTCTGCTGAATATTGATAAATCCACGGTGCTCTCCATGGTGCTGATGTAGCGGTCAGAGCTGCAACTTTCTCATTTTGATCCGTTTATTTTGCCTCTATTATGGTCCGTAACTTTTTTCCTACAATATTTCTAAATCACGTGGTTGCCTAAGCAGTTTATAAAGCTAATAAAACCAACATACACATATCACTGACTGACATTGAATGCCACACAAAAGGAAACGATGTGTCTGGTGGTTGTCACTGGGGAGAACAGTGAAAGCAGATAAAAGACTGAGGTTCAGTGAATAAAAAAAAATTAATAAAAGTTTGGACACTTCTTTTTTAAAGCTCTTTTTAGACATCAACTGTAGTGGCTGCTACAAACAACCTGAACCCAAGGCCCAAAGACCACAAAATGATCCAGGTCATCCCCAAAAATCCATCTGGCTTTTAGGGATTACACTCATTCCTCACATCAGAAAAACCAGCTCACTCACACACACTCACCACCCGTTCCTCCAGCAACCCAGCTCCTCCAGCAACCCAGCTCCTCCTGCTTCCTCCCTCCCCAAAAACCAGAAAAACTTCAACTACTTCTGTTCATAGGCTTCAACTTTGCTTTTCAAATAAATGTTTTTCTAACCATGGAAATAATTGAACAAAGACAACGTTGAAACTGAAACGTTCGTCCACATATGTTCCCGCAAAAAGAATCATTTTAGTCCGGTGAACACACATCTACACACACAAACATTTAAAGTAGAAAATTAATGAGAATTTAGTAATAAGATGATACTTCCTGGTATCAAACCACTACAGATCCTTTGAAACTTATTATGTGTGAAGACACACACTGATGATTAGTTCTGTTCATTACTCTGAGCCTCTTTTTAACAGCTCATCTGTAACCATGATTATTTCCCTTTGGGATCATTAATCTTCTATTAACTTCATTATCAACCAGTTTTTCTTATTCAGTCCCAAAATTGGCTTTTGCACATTTTTAAGGGTTTAACTAAGAAGATGAATTACAGCAAACATGATCAGAAATAGTACCCAGAGGTGTCTTTTTCCTAATAAAGCTGATTTAATAAAAGCTGGAGCAGGAAATAGTTCCAACACGAAAACAACCCATGATATTTATCACCACAGTTAGGTGTGTGCGCGTGTGTGTGTGTGTATTTGACGAAAACAAATGTAGATATAAGTAGCTTTGCTTTAAGGTTATTTAATTTCAAACCATTTCACCTGTAGTCGGAGGAAGAATAATAATAATCCTACTGGATTTTGATGCTGAAGGCCTGAGGCAACAAGTAGCCTCTGGGCCAGACTTTATGTCAATTATCATTCTTCATTCTCTTTTAAAGTCTGTGTGGATGCTTATTTAAAAGTTGTGTGTGTATGTATATATATATATATATATATATATATATATATATATATCAAAATTACCCAAAAGTCTTGCGATTTAATTACAAAGTGTAGCATAAAAATAAATAATTTTGCTTTTGTCCAGAGTTCCACCTCCTCATAACCTTCCTGTACCTCTGTTATACACCACATGAAGCATTTCAATTGCAGTTATTTGAAGAGCATTAAATGCAAAGCACTTCCTACTATGCCCATACTGTTGAGCTGAAAGGCTGAACACCTCCACTGCAACTTGCTGCAGCTGTGCTGAAGAGCCATTTTGCCACCAGCATGAATATTAATGGCGGGATCTTTGACAAACATGAACCATAACACTTAGACTTCTTTTCGTTTAGCTTTCTCATATCATCACTTAGGTGTCTGTCGCTCCATCATGTTTCCACCTATGCATTTTGGGCGAGCTGTTTTGTTGGTTTAAAGCCTCCCCGCTGTTGCTAATGATGAGTGTGGATGCATCTAGCTGTACACTGCACTCACTGCTTTTTGATTGCTCCTGTTTGGAGAGGGTGCTGTACATTTCATTACAGAGAGGAAACGTTAGGAACCAAAGTGTGAATGCTGAAGATGTCTTCCTTCCTTTAAAAATAAAGTACTATGGCATGTAGAAAATGAAAGTGTGCACATGGGTTTGGTTATTTAATTAAAGACTGCTGTCAGAGAAGATTTCATAGAAGGTATGAATAATTTTGCGCGGATTGTTCTCCAGTTTGTTCGGTCACTAATCAAAGTTTCCCTCGCCTTGATTGTCACTATATTAAGGGAAAACACTTTTCTCAGACTACCTTTAGTTTCTTAATTAAATGAGTCTTCTGACATTTTGACTGAGTTCTTCTTTCAGCTCTTCCCTCAGGATAAAAATTTGGCCTTGAATGAGAACTAGATGCCAACACAGTCCTGCTCTTGGGCATGAAGGGCCACCATTTAATTCAGTTTTCCTGGTGCTAATGCTCAAAGAACTCTAAATGATACAGTGTTTGTTCTGCTCTCTTTGGTATTGGAGCTTCTAACCAGTAAGTGTGTTTGTGTGTTTGCTCCAGTCCTTAATGTTTTAACAGAGAAGTATCTTAAAACGCCCGAATAACAGTATTTCACTCTGTCTGAGAGAGCTTACTTTCACTTATACTACTTGCAACTTGTCACCCAGAGCAAAGTTATGAAGGAAAGATCAGCATTTCAGTGCAAAGCTTTGTGCTCAGCCTCATGAGCTTCCGCTTCATCGCTCCTCTACTTGTGAACAAAGCCCCAAGACACATTTTCTGACTTAGAAACATGAAATAACAAAAGTGTTCAGTTTCTTTTATCCTGATCTCTTCATATTGCTTTTAAAATACTCTAATACATGAAGCCAAACGGACCAAATCTGTAAAAATTATTTTAAAAAAGCATCTTTAGAAACATCCTTTCTGAAATGCCCTCAATATTAAGCTCAACCCTGCTCATGTGAGACTATTAAAAGCTGGCGCTAAATGCTGCCAGGGTGGCAGAGTTTTGTTTGGAAGATGCTGTGTGTGTGCATTTTAAGCGTGCACGTGTGGAAACGCAGTCGTTGGTATTCAGATGTATTCTGTGTTCTGTCAGGGGAGAAGCTGAATCCTGTCTCTCACCTTCTGCTCCCTCACCTGTTAAGCTGCCAGTATTTGACACTACACGGCTGCTTCCCATCAGCCTGCAGCCATTTGTAGCGATAGATGGAAGGAGCAGGAGAGCAGGGATTGGGAGAAAGACAAATAAAATGAGAAGCTGTGAGGATGGAGGGGGAGTAGGAGATGGAGGAAGCAGAGGATGACGTAAAGAAGCAATGACAAAAATTCTCCCAGTCTTTGTCTTCCCTCCATTGTTTCTTTCCTGCCTTCCAAAGGGACTCATCGGTTCTCCCTCTAAAACTGCTTCGCTCATCGGGCTTGGATATGTTAATGCAATCGCCACAAACACTGTCTCCATCTGTCTGGCCTAAATTGAACAGGCTCACAGCTGCTCCCAGGAGTTCAAGGCTGTGAAACAGAACAGGGAGAGTTGGAACAGAGTACTTATCTTTGTCTGCTTGCAATCCGGAGCAAGCAGGTCCCAGCTCTGTTTGTGACCTGTCACTGTATTCTGCAGTGTTTTCCAAATGCGTGAAATGGCACTTAATTGTATTTTCATTGCTACTATTTTAAAGAATTACATTAATAAAGGTTGAGGAGAAGGGCAGCATTGTTTGAAAATACAATTTTTCTGCTTGTTTACATTTATTTTTGTTTTTTTGGGGGGTTTTTGTAAGACGTGGTGTACATAATATAAGCAACATGTATAATATAAACTACTAAAACATGTATAGTATAATCTGACATTACTCTGAAAGAAAATGCAAAACTATTTTACCAGATGATGACTATTGTCCTTCAACTTTTCATTTCTTCCTCACAACTACAATGAGATTGCAGTCATTTTTGTGATCTCACACTCCACTGTTGTTCTTAGATTAGTTTGTTTCCTCTGAAACACTGAGAAAAAATTAGAATGAGCCTAATTAGATCTTATTTCTTCTGTTTTGGGACATTGTAAAATGCTAAATTAGTCAATTTCATAAATCCCTATCTGTTAAGTTATGCAACCGGCCAAATGCCAAAGTGTCTTGCTGTGAATTTGATCTCTTTGGATGATTGAAGGAAAGAAACTAAACAAAAGCAGTCTGAAGGCTTATTTTTGGGGATATGGAATGCAGCTGAAGTCTAAACCTGAAAAAATATACATTTTCTTGCTTCTTTTTAGAGTTGTGAAAATTGCAAAATGGAAATGTCCTCATATGGTAACGATGACTTTAATAGGTACACAGCCCATGAAGGGAAAGCCGGACATGAACAATACAGCAGTTTTGGTCTCCATTTGCACATACACAAGATGCATTCAATGGTAGTGCTAAGTGTAGGTCATTTGTGTTATTGGCTCCATCAGAGTTGAAACAATCTGGCACAAACGTACATTTCCAGTTCAGGTTACACATGTATTTTTATTTATTATGTGAACATTGAAACAATAACTCTGCATTTTTTCACATGTAACTCAGGCTGACATGCTTTTCGGCTCCTGACTGAGCGAGAGGTTGAGTATGTCAAACACCTTTAATCCCATGGGGAGAACGTGCAAACTTACAGTAGGAAATCACAGTGCTGGGGTTTGTATGCTCATCCAGAGCATAAAAGAAGAGGATGTGGTTTCACAGCTGCCTTTAGCTGCAAAGTTCTTCTAGGAGAAATTTTTTTTTATCTCATTTAATTAAACAGAAAAAATGGTCAATTACCAAATATTCTCCAACTTGAAGAGAAAATCGACATGAAGGGGAGAATTTCAGATATACGGCTATGAAGTTTTATGTTGGACGGCTTTTAGCATCACATAACAATAAGCACCCTGAAGACCTGAAAGCTTAGCCAGAGCATTTAATGAACCCCTTACTTGAAACGTTCTTTTGTCATGGGCTCAGCATAGCAGAAAGCTTGTCCTGCAGGACCACAAAACTTGTCATTGTTTGCTCATTATTAGCCTTCTTATCTATTTCTAGGTGCCTTCACTGACCCTCTGCTTCACCTCCAGTTCCATTATGAGACTTATAGTTGGATATAGGAAGATGAAACAAACAGCCTATTAGCCCACAGTTATAATGATTCATCATAAGTTTGTTTCAAGCAAAACTTTAACACACTTATTTTCATCTTCTTAAATGAAATGAAAGGATCCGCTGCTTCCCTTTATTAATTCAGGGTTCATCTTAGATGTTTCCACTTCTTCAGCTGTTGTAGATGCTGCTGTTCTGCCAGAGCAAGACAGATTAATCTAGTCTCCGAGGCAGGATTAGGTTTAGGTAATTTCATCTGTTTTTCACAAGTGTGGGCGAGATTATTACCAGTTGTGAAGGTTACGCAAGAAAAATAGCCTCATCTGTTCAATAGTTTTCAAAGTGTTCAAATTGTACCTAATTCTCGTACTTAAAATCAGAATAAACTATTGGTAATTTCTCAATCCAAAGCGCACATTTAAAGTCATGTGTCCAATCTTTCTCAATAGAATCTCTTTTAAGCGTTGCATATGAATTTTGTCATATGATTAAACGATAGTACCATGTGATTATCAGGCAAAGCTTTTAATAGTTCCTAATTATCAGTAGGTCTCAGCTCACTAAGTGATATTAAAATTCTTTCAACGACATGAGACATGAGACGGAATCGGCGGGATCAGATTTGACACGTCGTACCGTCCATAGCTGAGCGAATAATACTGCAATATTATTTTCTACTCTGTGTTCTCCTCACATCATTTTGCTGATAATGACTGACTCCAAATGAACTACGAGTCGCGAGTTGAAAGCCTGGTTTGAACCAAACACAGCTGCTGGTGCAGTAATGGATTTTTCCTTTTGCTTTTAGAATAAAATCTTCTGTTTTTGTTTCTTTTTCTTCCCACTCTTTCCATTGTTGGCTCATTTGTATTGGATTGAATATACAGTAAAAAATAGGTCAAGCAAAGCTTACACTAAAAAGTACCTCCACTATTAATATCGTTGCAACGTTTTCTGGTAGTTAAAACACCTGGTGTGTCATTCAGCCCCCGTGATCCTGTGGTGCTGATGTATTGTTTACTGTTGTTGCTGACTCTGTTTGCCTGAGAATGTGACTGTTTTGGGACAAAGCTTGCTGGCACATCATGTAGTGTAAAAATATGTATGGGTAATCCTGGCAGCAGTTACCGGTCCCTGCAGCCTTGTGGCTCTGCTGAGTTGGCCCTTTTTCCTTTTCTGCTGTGATGCAGGCACTAACCGAGGTTGAAACATTGGCCTTAATGTGTTTTTAGCTGCTGCTGATGTTTTTTTTCATGTGTTCCTTGAATTGAGGTTATGTGCATTAGCATGCACACAAAACCTTTGGATTTAGCTGGAAAATGCTGTATTCAGTACTCTGTAGAGAAGGTCTGAGTATGCATAGAAGCAATGCATGTAAAGGATGTTAATTTGTTAATTCAAGGATGAAAAATGACTAAGTTTGTATAAACAAACTTTTATGCACACAGAAAATCACAAAGTGATAGAGATGTAACATCACTTATCAGTTATTATGTTCAAACAAGAGTCTGAGGACAAAGATGTTGAGACCTGATCTTGGTTTAAAATGTACAGCAGCAGCTATATATGAAAATCCTGCCTGAAATATTATCAAGCAAGATGTTTATCAGCCTCTTCTGTTAGACAGCCTCGGTGTCGGGCGGATCTCTGATTGTGGTTGCAGAGTGAAGCTCTGAGGAGTTTATTACCTTTCTAAGACTTTTCCCCCTTAATATCCCGGTAATATTTCCTAAGCATCAAACCAGCAAATAAAGTTCTCTTTTACTCAAATAATAAGGCTGTGTTATTCTGGCTATCATCAAATCTTATGATTTAATACGGTGCCATTTTTAATTTCCTGGAACAGCTGCATTTTATTCAAACAGTAGTAAACAGGGATTTTGTTTGGGGGCTGTTTTCTTTGGTGAATTAATTCATATTGGGGTTAGTCCTTCTGATGGAGATGCTGTTTAAAGAAACTTTGTTGGAAGAAATTAAGCAAAGAGTTGTTTGGCTAAAAGAAGTTCTGTTGCTCAGATATTTAATATACTGTCAAACATCAGATACCCAGATATTCCTACTTCATTGGGTCAGTTCAGCGTTAGTTTGAGCTTATCTAATAATTTACTAAAGAAAAAGGTAAATTATTTACATTTACATGAGAAAATTGTCTATTACAAACATAATCTTTTATGAAATTTGTATAAAAAACACAAAGAACAGATCTTATGTACCCCTTGGATTTTAAAACACCTCTGTGTCACGACCTGGATTCAACTAAGCAAACCAATACAAACGTCCTATTGTATAATTACTGCTTGGACCATCCTCATTCATTATACCTGAATATCATGAATGATCCGATTATTCCATCAATGGATTTTTTCCACTGATAGCAGCATCATATTCCCAGAAATCATGGAGCTCATGTAGTGAAAGACTGGTCCAGGGAGCATAAGACATCATTCTCACTCATGGATTGGCCACCACAGAGTGCAGACCTTAAGCCCATTGAGAACCTTTGGGATGTGCTGGATAAAAGCTGTGTGTAGCAGTCAGACTCTTCTATCATCAATGCAAGATCTTGGTGACAAATAAATGCAACACTGAATGGAATTATGTCTTGTGACAGTTTATCAAATAATTTCATGGCAAAAGCCTGTTATGATCAAAGCTAAAGGTGGTCCAATAAACTATTAGAGAAAATGCTTTTTTTTTTTTTATTTTATTTTGATGGTAACTTTGTTTTATGTTATGAAGAAAATACTTTATACTGATATTCATATGCATGTTTGTCTGCAGGATCCCGAGGCTTAATAACTGCACAATTTTATTATATCAAGCTCAGGGCATCGTATTAACACCGCATTATGCTTTACAGCACCCCCATCACACAACAGCAACTGGATGTGAACACACTGGCTGCTTTGAACATGTATCCATTAGATTCAGGAAAGAAACCTAATAATAGGAGGAAGTGAGGAAGAAATAGAGACTGATCAAAGATAAGTCAAGTCACCATTAAACTGACTTTTACTTTTTTTCTGATTGGCTCGACATTCTTGCACTATCTCAGCCAAACTGTTTCATATAGGAAAAAGCTTGTATGCCTTTTTCACAAATGATTACTGCGTGCCTCCTTGGTTTTGCAACTTAATAACAATAGTAATAGCTGCTGGCATGGCGCGGCTGCAGCGTTTCCGTCAGTGTGTCAGAAGATGAGCAGTAGGTGGCATCTGAAATGCTTGTCCAGGTACTCAAATGAGAAAGAAAATGAGAGGATAATATGTTGCTTTAGCATGCATCCAGGAGGGGCTTGGAGTAGAGCTGCTGCTACTCTGAGTGGAGCCAGATGAGGTGGCTCTGGCATCTGTGTAGGATGCTTCCTGGTTGCTTCCCTGGTGAAGTGTTCAGGGCCTCCCTGCAGGAGGAAACCCCGGAGAACACTCAGGATATGCTGGAGGGATTATATCTCTCGGCTGGACTGGGAGCACCTTGAAATCCTCCAGCGGGCTGGTAAAGGTGCCTGGGAGAGAGAGAAATCTGGGCTTTCCTCCTTAGGCTACAACCTCCAGCCCCGATCCCAGATAAGTGGTAGAAACTGGATGGACATGTTGCTCTTAGAGTAGTTAGACCAGAGTATTGCATATGCATCTGAAAGCCTGGACTGCAAACTGCAAGCTGTTTGAAAACACGATGCTATGTCAGGACACCTTCAATAAGAGCTGTGCAAAAAATATTAAACTGCAAAAAAAAAAGCTGGAGACATAAAATGTTCTTAAGATCCTGCTGTTTTCCTCTCTCCATCATTCCATCTCTATTTTTCTATCTTATTGTTTGAAACATAAAAGCTTAAGATGGGGAGAGTGCATGGCGGAAATACTGAGATCCCCAAAGTGACGTGGGGCATCAAGATTAGTTCATAGAAAGAAACGGCAGAAAACATCAGAGCGTAGGACTGAGAGGAATTCTTTAAAACAAGATGGGAAATCAAGAAGAGTCCAAAAGAGCTGGATCTGTCGGAATGAGATTAATCGCATGGAGAAAGATCTTTCCACATGATGACAGCAGACATCACTGAGCCGAGCCTCTGAATTCTGCAGTAAAAAAGCAAATGTCAAACAGGTTCTCAATTACTGTCTCAAGCTTGTAAGCAGACTCTAAACACATGGGTTGCAGCTATTAGAACATATTGTATCCCTTTTAGTGCACAGTCCCACTCTCCTCCACATTAATGCAATAGCACACCATTAAATGTGGTGGTCTCAAATGACGTCTGACTCTCTGTGGTAGAAACTGGGTATAATATAAATTATTGCTGCAGTTGAACCACTATAGCCACAGTTTAACTTTGTATTATGTCACAGCTGTGTGTGATGTTTGTACGTGTAAACTGCAGTAGCCACACACACCCTGGTGGTTTCCTCCAGTTTGAGTTTTGACCGTTACATGAAGGCGAGTTTTCCTTTCTTAACCTCCTTGGTACTTTTGCTTTGTTCTGTTTGGTACGCTTGGTGGGATTTCCTACATGTTCAACCAGTGTTTTTATTCTGAACCGAATCTCACAGTTCAAAACAAACAGACTTTAAATAACCTCATAAAATTAATGTCCAGGAGCACTAAAGGTAGTATCAGACTTTTTTCTTCAAAGTCTCTCATTTTGATATGTATATGTTTTCTTGCAGATTT
>JBAMIG010000013.1:5439860-5454341 GCA_037177335.1 Kiunga ballochi | reverse complement strand
CCTTTTAACTACTTTAACTTGGTTTCCTGTTAGTGAAAGCTAGCAGGCTAGTCTGTGTGTGTGTGTGTGTGTGTGTGCGTGCGTGCGTGCGTGCGTGTGTGTGTGTGTTTGTCCTCTGTTTGTGATAATTATATTTGACCTGGCCAATTGGCACCTCTGGCTAACCACTCCACACAGCTACTATCTTTCTATCTCACTCTATTTAGTAAGTGATTTATTTTGGCTTCAGTGATGTGCAAGCTTAGCTGTAATGCTGCATTCATCAGGTCTTTTATTTAAATATTTATTATACATACCACTTTTTTTTCTAAAGAAGGGAAATGCTCCCAGTTTTAAAGCAACAAAGAATCCCCCCCACCCCCAAAACTTAGCAACAAATGTCTCTTCTTGTCTTCTTGTTGACCAGACCAGTTTGTACATTGGAACTGAAGTGTGACAGAGGATGCTGTTATATTTGTCTTATATGTATTTGAAGATGTTTTCAGAGCAGAATTAGGACTGAGAACAAGAAGATACATGAAAACAAAGAAATATGAGCAGGAGGAAGTGTTGAATACATAATGAGGATGATGTTGAGTAGGCTGAACAAAGGATGCTTTCTGTAGCAGTTATATTTCTGCAATAAAAACAACTTTATAAACATTATGTTATAGTACAAGAGCTGCAGTTATCCTGTTAGTGAGAGTTACATCTCTGCCTGTAAGGCTCTATCTCAATTTGCAAGTGTTTAGTTTTATGTGTGGGATTAATGGTGACCCATAGTGCAAGGGGTTCAGGCAGCCTGGAGCAGGAGTTTAAAACATCGTCAGGAAACCACAAAATGGTCTTTGGGGAAAAAATTGCTGAGCATTAACATTCCCACCACAGTATGTGTGTCTATCTGCAAAAGAAAAAACTGTGGGTATGTGTTGCAGTGCTACTGTTGCTATACTAAGCACCATTCCCCATAGGATGCTCATACAGTGTTGGACTCCCTTCTCAAACTCTGCACAAGTGAAGCTCACAGGCTCCTCCACAGCAAAACTAATTTCCCATCAGCTCTGCCTGCCAGCAGACCACTGGAACCCACTGCTGCACAATCCATGTGAGCAATCAGGAGAAGACTTCAGCAGCCGAGGACTGAGGGAGAAAGCGAGGGATGGTGTTCACACAGTGGATGTATTTATTATAGCCTCAAATGCTGTTACTTTTATTACAAGCTTTGTTCTGGCCCAGTCACAGTGTAATCATTGTAGTCTCTGCCTCATTTTCACACTCTTAGTTCCTGTCTGTATTGTTTTCTCACCCTCCTTCTCCTCCTTTCTGCCTTGATTTGGACGTTATGTCTTCACCTGCTCCTAACTTTTTTTAAAATCCCCTGATGCCAGACAAAAAATACAATTCTTGTGCTCAAAACATAAAAAAAAATATCATTACGTAGGTCTGGATGGTTCCACACAACTGTGTCAAGTATGTTTGATCAGCTAAATAATTTATATCTGCAATGTTCTGAATCCAATTCTTTGTTATCCGGGAGACTTTTTTTTTAATGAATTGCCAGATCTATTCAGTCATAATGTCAGATATAGTTATATATAGATATAAATTATTATAACTTATTAGCTGTTACAAAATTGCTGTTATATATGAAGCATAATTCAAATGGGCTTATTTATGATTATAGTTGGATGCTTGGAGGTTAATCATTTGCCAGACATTTTTTTTGCTGTTTAAATACAAAAAAAAATCATTAATCTGCATTAATTGATCAACTCTAGTTGTCATGGTTAGGATAGGTACAAGCCAGAAACAACTGGATACGTACACACAGAAACATTTACATGGCTGATAAAAAATATAAAAGGAACATATAATCATTACCATGTAACTCAGTCAGGCTCACCACTGGGACATCATCTGTCCAGTTGGCAAATAACACAGATTGTAAATCGATTTCCCTCGCTATTGAATAAATGAAGCAGACAATGGGTGGAAAAGAGAGGTATTTAGGAAGACTACACTTTATAAAGGACTGGTCCTGCAGGTAATGGCCACTGATAATGTCTTTTGTTGTAATCTTTGCTCACTCGTCACATTTACGTTTAGCCAGTGCCCTAACCATTACTAGCAACATGGTGCCTGCAACCAGTTGGCGTTTGCCAGAGAACACCAGGATTGGCATATTTGCTATGGGTGCCCTTTGCTCTTCTCTGGTTGAGAGCATGTGACAGGTTATTAGTGATGGCACTGTGGAGAATGTTTTACTCCCTCTAACATCATCCAACAAGACCAGTTTGGCATTGCGTTGGTGGTTCTCCTTCAAGCCAGAAGTACACCCATGGTGTATGGTGCTGCAGTGGGAGCTAGCTTCCCTCTGATGCATGATGATGCTCAGCCTCATGTGGCTGGGGTGTGTCAGTAGTTCCTGCATGATACAATCAGGGATGTTATGACGTGATCTTCCCGTTCACCGTTTGGCATCTCTTAAGGATTATTTTTGTTCCATCCACGGGTGTCACACACGGTCCAGAGGTTGACTGATGCCCTGATCCTGGTTCCAGAGGAGGTCTCAGAGGAGAACATCTGTGGTTTCATCAGGAGCATGCTCAGATGTTGTAGGGGCTGCACAGAGGCACGTGAATCATCGTACCCACAGATGTTGGGTCAGACTGGGATCTGATAGAGATGATCCTGAACCCAGACCTCCATGGATTGATAATGATTTCCATTGATTTTGTTATGTAATAATTTAACATTCAACTGGAATATTTAGTTCATCATGATCCAAGATGTTCCCTTTGTTTTTTCTGCTTTGAATATGCTGCAGTGAGGAACTGATGGACATTATAATCAATAATATTACATAACTGCATGTAATGAGCTTATTTACATAGTGAAACTGTCCTGCTGTAAACTATATGGTGGATTGTAATGTTATTCACTTGCACATGTATTATACATCAACCACAAACTCATGACCATTACCCATTTACTCACCTAAATAGGCTAAAGTCATCTGATTTACCCATCAGACCATGCTTCTTACTTGGGGAATGTTATCCCTTGTTTAGAAATAGTGAAATCTTTAGTGCAAAGCTACTTTGGAGGCACCTATGATTAAGAATTTAGAGTACAAATAATATTGCCATGGGAATTTTAAACATGCTCTCTTGAATGCTGAGTTGATTTTAAGACATCTGGTTTAAATATCAGTCTCAGACCTCTGATGGACCAGAAACCTGTTTGTAATAAAACTAATGAAACCTGCCTTCACTTCATCTATACTCCTCCTTGCTTTCTGCCATGTTATCTTGTCTCCGCCATCATATAAGTTTTCTGTTAAAGCAGCTGCTTTTTCTTCACAGTAAAAGACTATAGGGGAGAAAAACTGCTGAAGAAAAGGCTTTATATAAATTTCCTTGGCCGACTGCCACCTCACTTTTTGTATTCTGATTTTTTTCCAGGACCCTTATTCTTCAGCCCGACTCCAACTGGGTTTAATTGGATGTATTAGTGCTGAGTGCTAACAGTAGTACTGTGTTTCTGATTAATCATGAGTAGACTTTATAAGTGGCCAACACTGTTGGGTGACAAAGCCCTAAGGACAAACTCTCACCCCAGCAGACTGGATGAGGAGACTGCATCAGTGGTGGTCTCCTGAGAATGGTAGTAAGAAACAACATGGTTCTTGGGGAGAGATGAAGAGGTTGGTATTTCCAACGAAGTCCAGTCAGCCAGACGTTACCCAAAAGTGTCAGCTCTACAGCTAACAATAGCTGAATGTAATCCATAATTTATCATTTCTGGGGATCATATTTGCAATAATTCAATGACAGCCCACCATTAAAGGTGTGTTTATGTATTGTTTTATGTCTAGTTGTTAACAGTCCTGCAATAACAAGAGACATTGGTTTTTACAGGATTCACAAATGATTTAAAATGCTGATTACATTTCCACAGATAGAGTATACAGCAGATTTATTTGCTGATATTAGTCTGCTAGACATGCTGTTACATGCCTGGTGAGTTTTGCTACTCTACTTAGTTTTTCTGATTGTGTGCCACCAGGTGTGTGTGTGTGTGTGTGCGTGTGCGCTCTTTAAATAAATACCAGCCCCTGCCCATCAGATTTGTCAAATCTACAAAAGAAGCTAACTGAACACTTGCTTGCTTATGTCTCATGTGCTCTGTGCACCTGTATATCTGCAGGCTCAGCCCCTCTTAAGTATTCATGTTATGACATATGACTTAAATAATATTTTTCTTTCTTTGTAGTATAAATTTGTTCAAATGCAACTTAAAAAAACTGACTGTAGTTACAGGTTAACAGTGGTAAATGTGTGGAGACACTCATTGCACAGCATTTTAATTGATGCTTTATTGTAAAACTGCATTAAAGAAAAAAATGCCCTACACACTTCTGACCTCAGGTTTTTCATCACATTTAAGCAACAATTTGCTCCCATGAAGCCCTTCTGCAATCGTTACCCTGTTAGTGGTAAAGGAGTTTGTCAGGTTTTTATACAGATAATTAAACCCGTACAGAGCTAGAAAAATAATTTCCCCATAGATGTGTTTTGTTTGTGTTTTATTCTTTTCTTTACATTTGTCTCAGAATTGGAAGTACACCATTTTAGACATGATGGATTCAGATTAACAGGAAGTTTGAAAGCAGATATGAAACTTATTAGATGGAGCCAAACCATCTGTTAGCAAAGTTTGTTGTTAGCATGCTACCTGTCATAACATTTTACTCTGCATGATTAATCTAAGTTTACATCTGCACTGCAGTCTGTCACCATCTCCTTCCAGCTGATGCATTTTGTTCTGGAGTCCACAGCTTATCATGATTACACCGTGCTAAAGTAGTCTTACACTTTTTTTTTTCTCCCTCCCATTTTTCTTTAATTTAAATGAAGTGGATCTCAAACTTAAATAGTTTTTTTTCCTTCAGGTTGACCCGACCCAGCCTGCCTCTCGGCACACATGGCCAATATAACGTTTCAAATCACTTCCTCCTCTGCCTCTAATTTTATTCCATTCATGAATTATGTGCTTATTAATTGTTCCGCTCAGCTGATCTCTGTAATGGTGTGTGTTGAAGCTGAGTGTGCTGGTAATCAAAAGGCCAAATGAGAATTTCAGCCACCATGATGATGCAAAACCCTCATAGTCATCAAAAATGCAATATGGCCGACCTTGAGCCAAAATGGCAACAAGCTCCTACATTTTCTTTCTCAGATGACCTATAATGTTCACTGAACTGTGAACTGGTGGCCAACTCCATTTTAATTATTGCCTCATCAGTAAAAAAAGATGTTAGCTTGTGTCAATGGGATAGTCACTTTGTAAAAATGACAGAATATGACAGTCCCACTGTTGCAGGGGACATTTTCATCTCGTCTGAGCCACACATCACCTGATAGCATGCCTTCCTTCACTTGTCAGCTCACTCCTTTTTTCCTCTGTGGGGTCACCTTTAATGTGCTGACAAAGCAGTAGTCTCTGTATTGGATGTAAACTGATCCCGCGTTCACCACTACGCTCCACGATGCTGCAGAGCAGTATCAACACACAGAGATTCCTCGACCTCCAGGCTAAACCCGACAGAGCTCTTCAAATAAACCACCCAAGCTAGCAGCAGGAAAGATGAAACGGGCCTCTGCGTTCAGTGGAATGGAAGGAGGAGGAGATGCTATAATGCTGTAATTAAGGAGCCAAGAGTGATGAAGAAAGGGTTGCAGAAATGAAGGGAAGCCTTTTGAGAGAAGACTTATAAAGCCTTTTTATTTAGTGTTCCTGAGGCATCTACATCAGCTCCGTCAGCTTAGCTTCGTCATTAACAGCTTTAAATTTAATTAGCCATCATTAAGCCTCTGTTTTACTGGAGGAGCTTACAAATATTTAATCACTGTTTGGGTAATGTACCATGTATAGTGTTGTTGATGTGAGTCTAATGGGAAGAATAATGCATTGAAAAGTCTTGTTTTCTACTTGTAAGGGGTGGGGGGTAACTTTTTTGGGGTGGTTTTATCGGTGAGTGTTATGTATATTTCTGGTCAGACACTATGTATGATGTTGCTTATTTCAAAGTTATATGTTATTTTATTTATTTAGCAGTGTATGGCTTATTTCCTTCACGTGTTTGTACTCAACAAATTCTAAATGGCTTTAAATCAATATCCACAACACAGAAAAGCTCCATTTCATTTGGGCTGGCTTATCACAATTTAGAGAAATCTATTAAGCTCAAATAATATCATGCATTATTGCTTTTAGGTGTAAAGCTGTAGTCGTGCTGCCATTTAATCTCCCTTTCTCTTGCGGATGCAGACCCCTTATGCTCAACCCTCTCCTCATCCATACTCTTTGCAGTCTATGCCTGGAAGCGAGGGACCCCTACTGCGGCTGGGACTTCAGGCAGCGCAGATGCACCACACTGGAGGACAGCTCTAACATGAGTCAGTGGAAGCAGAACATCACTGTTTGTCCAGTAAGTGAGATGTCACTGTCACTGGCACTGTTAGCTTTCTGCATTTAGCTCAAATCTGATCCGATCTTCTTTCCTCACACTCCACTATCCACCTGGTTGCTTCCATCCTCTGGCGTCGTAAACCTGAGGAAGTGATAGAGGTCTACATGAAGTAAAGTGCGATTTGAACTCATACGTGTTCTTGCCACACACGTTTAACAGATGTGGTTCGAATATAGTCTTTCCAAGCCCTCCTTTGACCTTTTTTTTTCAAATATTTTGCCGCGTCTTTATCCAAGTTTCATCCAAAGAATGTTGTGTCAGAGCGGTCTTGGCCTTTGATATCTTTGATTTCTTTCATCAAATTCTACTCTGGCCGTTCTGTTCTTGAGGCTTATAAATGGCTTGCACCTTGCAGTGAACTGTCTGTAGTTGCTCTCTTAAACCTTCTCTTCTTTAGTAGATTTGCACAATGATATGCCTCCTAGAGTGCTCTTCCTGTCTCTAAATGCTGTGAAGGAAGTTTTCTTTGTAAAATGGAGGAAGTGCGACATGCACACATTACAAAGCCTTTGCTGTAAAACTATGCAAAACAACAACAGTGAAATGAGCCTGCACACAACACTGTGCAGCAGATATAAATGATTATTAAATAGCATTTATACCAAATTTGGTTGTAAATAAGGTCACATTTTAATGCTAAATAATGTAATGTTCTTTGTGATAAAAGATCTTGGAAGAACAATTTTCTCTATTCGACACTATTCAAACAGTGTCCATTAATAAATCATATTTAATAATCTATCATTTTATCACAGGGAAAATAGATAGAAAGCACTAAACTGTTTGTGAATCTTCCAAGCATTTTTTTAAAACAATTTTTTTCTTTTTATCCCTGAATGTACTCATGTTTATTTTTATGGCTCCTAATGTTCTTACAGTCTCTGATTTTGCAGCCAGATGTACTTTCTCTGCTAAGGTCTCCTATTGTTGGTCCAGTTTCCCCTCAAGCAGCTTGGAAATATTTGGAACACTTGGAAGACTTTAATTGATCTTTCCTAATTGTTTAAACATTTACAGATCAGCCCACTACTCTGTATGAAACAGATTTTTATTCAGCTGTATAGTTACACATGGCCTAATATTTAATGTTTCTGGCTCTAATATTTAAAAACGTCCACTTTAAGTGATAAAGTTTCCATGTTGCTAGAGGATGTTCAGATTATATCTAGCTTATCTAAATTAAATTGTTCCTGCTGTAAACTTCATCTTCATGTGGTTAAGTTGCCATGAAGCCAACGGGTTGTAATATTGACTCGACTAGTCATTTTGCGTGTTTTTAAATGACTTGCTGTATGTATTGATTTTAATCTGGGTGTTCTATTGTGTGACCTGTTTTGTGTGCCCTCTAAGTTGCTGTTGTGTCCTTTGTAATTGCCCTGTAGGGACAAGTTAAATGATTTGAATTGAATTAGTGGTGTTTGTTTTACAGCTGCGAAACCAGACCAGTGATGGTGGTTTCGGACCCTGGGCACCATGGCAACCGTGCAACAACAATGACCCTGTGGACGGTGTGAGCTCCTGTTTGTGTCGATCCAGATCATGCGACAGCCCTGTCCCTCGTTGTGGAGGCAAAAACTGCGAAGGCCTCACCATTGAAGTTTCAAACTGCTCGAGGTTGAAATAACATTTGAGTTAACGTCCATGTTCAGTTTTTTTTTTTTTGGCTTTCTCTTTGTATGTTTTAGTAAAACAGAGACAGGTTTAGGATCCGTTCCACCATCTTCAATATGCTGCCTGGAAACTTTTCCAAGCAAATAAAGAAAAGCACGTATTTGTTACTTGCACCAAGGGGAGAAAAACACGGCACCGCTCTGATCTTGTTTATACGCAGGATTTTGTGTGAGTGCTCTCTAGTGTTTACCAGGCCTTAAGTTACTCAGCAACCTGCAGGAAAAATACATTCTTGCTGTGCTTCAAAAATAAAACACCAACATGTCCCCTGGATCATTTAATGGCAGTCAGTACCTCACATCAGAAGCAGAACACAGAGCGAGTGCTCCAATGACTGACTACATTTCTCACTTTTAAGGCACCAGATACAGAGCTTTTCCATATTACATCCAGTCTGTTTAGCATTTTATTTAAATATGTATTTTGTCTTTATTTTATTGTAACTATAAGTCTTTGTGTTTGGATGGAGAGCCTGTGAATGCCGACTGAACATACAAGCAATTATCAAGATTCATGTATTACTATAAACATCACTCTAATTAACACGATTGACCCCATTAAGTATTTCATTTTGCTTATAAGTTTGCACTCTGCATTCTTCTCCTAAACTCTGACAATATATCAGCAAAGTGACTTTGAAACATCCGCCTCAGGGAACAAATGCCAGAGACAGAAGAGAGATCATCAAAGTGAGGAATCTTATTAGAAAATGTGGGTGACATCCAGTTTCTCCTTGCAATTTTTTTTACCTACTCTTTCTAAAGAGAAATCAGCCAATCAGAAACTGAGGACAAAGAGCTTAGGCACCTACATCCCTCTGGATAGCGGGGCCAGATTTAATCCTTGGTGTTGAAATTGAATTGTGCTTTTGTAGAGTGGCGATTAAACCATCAGGTGTGCTACCTTGAAACAAAGCACTTAAGCAAATTGAATGAATTTTTCCATTTCAGAAAGAGCTCTTTCTGTGTTTGAATTTCTTCTCCCAGATGTTTAGCATCATAGCAGTAATTGAATGAGTTCTGGGTTTAGGAAGAAAAATACTGAATAACCAAACCAGTCAGTTTCTGAACAATTTGGGGTTCTTAATACTTGTGATTGTTGCCATAGAAATGGAGGCTGGACACCCTGGTCATCATGGGGACAGTGCAGCACAACCTGTGGAACTGGATTTGAGCTGCGTCAGCGCTCTTGCAACAACCCATCACCCCGACATGGTGGCCGTGTGTGTGTAGGGCCAAGCCGGGAAGAAAGGTAAGAGCATGCTCATGCAGATTAACGCTATCTAAAACTGTTAATGATTGTAAACGTGGCACCATGTTTTATGAACTACCCTGAAAGATATCATTGTTTTTGAAGCGGTAGCATCCAGTGCAGGATCTCTGCATCACATATTAGATTTGCACCGCTGTCAGACGGAGGCTGAAGAAGCAGATTTACTACTGACGTCACTCTCCTGCGTCACTTGGGATTGCGATTTCTAATTGATTCATGTTACACTTTTTGCTGGGTGGACATGAAAGCAAGACGTGTCCTTTCTGTTTTTCTTTTTAGTTGAGTCACAAAAGGAGCAGTGTTAGTGAAAATGAAATGCAGTTTAGATGATCTACTATTAATTTGATTTAGGAGTCAAATAATGCCGTAATGTCCTTGAAATGGAAAAAAAATTACATTTACCAGAAATACTTTTCCATTTTAGTTATGCTACAGAATGAGCAGTCTTGAAGAAGAAAATGAAAATGCAGTTTGGATTATTTATTAATCATTTTATTTATGGTTTATAAAATTCAGGTTCCCCTCAGAAATAAAGAAGCCGTTGTGTTATTGCATTTTAATATGATTTATTTCACAGAAACTCTTCCATACTGCAAAATGTTCTTTTATTTAGTATTTCAAACAACTATTATAATGGCTGCTACTTAGATACGTCCAGTTTCATTTCACTCTGTTAGGAAGGTTCCCTTAGTAAAACAGACTATTCATGTGGACCCCACATAAATAGTCTTTTTGCAGGAGAGTAAACCGTCCACTTATCCCTGCTGTGCTCATCTGTGTGAGTGTGGAAAAGGAAAACAGAAAATATGTGCTGCATACAGAGGTGCATCTGCGTGACACAGCACTGTATGGGTTAGAAATACAGTACCTCTATAATAAAAAATGTTTGTGTGGGACATTCTTACTGTCAGCCTTATGTGTACTGATGTGCATACATGTGTCCATGCTATGATCAGAGTAAAGAAGCTTGAAAGAGATCAACGTTCAGATTTATTCTCTTTTGTAATGGATTTAAACTTATTTTTCACTCCACAGGTTCTGCAATGAAGGTGTTTCCTGCCCTCAGCCCATCTTCTGGAGTCCGTGGGGCCCCTGGACCAAGTGCAGCACAGTGTGTGGTGGAGGTGTCCAGTCCAGAGTCCGGAACTGTGAGAATGGAAACAGCTGCCCAGGATGTGCATTGGTAGGAAACACACACAATACAAAAGACAAATGTGCACTTTTATACCTCAGTGTTAATTAAATTATATTAATATAACTTCATTATATAAAAATAGATTGTGCACAACTGTATTTTTTTTAGTCATCACATTTCAAAATTTGGTTCTGTATTTCTTGAAGGTTTAAACATTTTCTTTATCCTCATCACTCCCAATTTAAATTAAACAGAATCATCGGATTGTCGCACTTTGCACATTGATTTTGCCTCTTTATTCTCTGATTTTGCACAAAAAATGGAAACATTTATGCTAATAAAAACGAACCAAGTAAACTGAACCAAATGCATTTAGTTTTTAAGCAACTGGAACAAACCTTTTCTGAACATACCTGAACATCTCATGCAGCCGTGCTGTTTAAGTCAGCAACAGGGAGGATTATTGTGAAATAATGAATGAAATCCACCTTCAGGAATACAAGGCCTGTAACCTGGATGCATGTCCAGAAGTGAAGAGGAACACACCTTGGACACCCTGGATGCCTGTTAATGTAACCCAGGCAGGTTCCCGTCAAGAGCAGAGGATGCGCTTCATGTGCCGGGCCCACCTGTCTGATCCCCATGAGCTGCAGATCGGCCGGAGGAAGGTGGAGACGCGGTTCTGTCCGAATGATGGGACAGCGGCCTGTGAAACAGACAGTAAGTGGACCAGCTGAAAGACGCAGAGATCTGTGGATGTGAAAAGTGTCAAGTGAGACTTACTCTATAATGTAGAAAAACCGTCACAAAAAAAGCTGGATGTAATGCATTATTCTGGATATTGAATATTTTATTTGATGTTGCCTCCAGTGCTCTGGCTTATTGATATTTTCATGATTCTTTCCCCAAACTAGGAGATATAATCAATGCTATAAATTCATGACTTTTTCTTTGCAGGCCCTACAATGGCTGCTTTTTTTTAAACTCTGCATTCAGCATAGAGCTGAACTGGGTTGAGTTGATGTATCTCTAACTGTGATTTTTGTATTGGAGCTGTCTGAACACTTCAGCTGGGTTTCTACATGTTAAATATGTTGTACTTACATTATTTGCTGCTACACTGTTATTATTGCATGAATTATTTGAACTAATCGCAGGTCATGTTAATAGAAAAATCCATCTCCATATATTTGACTTATTTTGCATTGTGGCATTTTTAGTAGGAGATGTGGATATGGTCACCATGAGAACTAATGTACATGTTATAGCAAAGGAAGGTTAAATTGGCTGTGGACATTTTAAAGGCTTTTAATTCATCGTCATTCCTTGAATAAAACTAATCTTGATGTTAAAAGCACTAATCGGAAAGGAAATAATACCATGATCAATATCTCTGAAGTAGAATGCATCAATTTTGGAAGGGCAGAACATTTTGTTTACTTTGTAGTATAAATGACATGAGGACAGATGAGCAGGCATAAATTTGGTGTGACTTTTCCTCCTTCCCAGCAGTGCGTCTCCTCTGCTGAGTGGCTGAATTAAAAGGTTGCTAAATGCATCTGCAGCTTTTTCAGTTTGTTTTGAGCTGACCTTGGTCTATAAATTACCGCGACCATCTGCAGTTACATGACAAAATGAACAGATGGTACTTATTAGGTTGGTGATTTTAAAATCAGACCAGTATCAGAACAGCAGAATCAGCAACTAAATTTCTCAGGTGAGGATGGTAATGTTAAACTTAAATATAAAATACCACAGGTATTCCATCACAATGCGTCTCTAGCTAGCTTACTCCTGATTTACAGCCTCATATCCAAAAGGAAGTTAGCACACTGCAAAGGTAAATAAAAAACAATTAAATGATCTGTATATCCCACAAAAGTCCATTTATCTCCAGTGGACTTAAAACATATCGAATGTTAAAACAATTACCTTTTACTGTTTTGTGAAAATTAACTCATTTTAAATTAGATGGTGTAAATGTAGCTCAAAATTTTTGAAACATGTACAAAAAAAATAACTGGAGAAGTGTAAACCCCTAACAAATATTTTAAGGGAACCAATAGAAGAGAAAAGTTCAGAAGATGTTAATGAATTTAACATTTCTACATAATCTATGTAAACATATAAAGAGATTAATCCTACAGCTTTCACACAGAGACTACAAGTCAATCCTCTACCAACAAAGCGAGAAGGTCGCAGCAAAGGTTGCGAGTGCCACCCCCTGTTGGCTCCCCTACATGCTGGTAGTTGTGGGGTCACAGCCCAGTGCTCCCACAAACACACTGACACAGAGTCACACAGTTACAGTCCACTGCTCTCCTCTGGTGGCTTTTCCATGCCCCTCTCCTAAATCGATTACTTGTCTCCCCCTGTCAGTCTCCTGGAGGGGTGTATGGACTCTAACAAACTGATGAAACACCATCAGCTGAGAAGTTTTGGATGCGAAGACAGAAATGACCACCAGCAGTTTGCCTTAGGTTTCTAACTCGTTATGACAGCAATGCTCATCTTTCTGTCTTTAACCTGGAATGGTTTTCATTTTCTGTCTGAAGGCCTTGTGGAGGAGCTTCTAAAGATCCCAGCGGTACGAATAGCCGGATTAGGCTGGTCGTCATGGGAGACCTGGTCGAGCTGTTCGCAGAGCTGTGCTAAAGGCTACCGCACCCGTCGGCGCACCTGTGCTGGACCGGAGGGGAAGAGCGCCCCTGTTGCATGCCGCGGCTCGCCTGTGGAGTACCAGGACTGTAATGTCCAGTCATGTCCTGGTGAGTGGAGATGCACTAAATGACACCACACAGCTGTATTCACACTAAGATTGTTAAAATCCTCATTTTCACATTAGTAATGTTATATGTCCATCAAAATAGACTTATATCTTTGAATTATTATTTATAATTCACTGCTGCAGCACCTTGTGACGATTCCTCTGAAGCTTCTTTCAGATTCTAGTTGCTCCTTTTGTTTGAGGCATACCAAAGTAGCTTGTAGGCATGTGTGCAAATGAACACCACTGGCACACAGATAACAGAACAAAAACCTCCAAACAAGGCCGATAACAAATCAGGTATTTCACACTGTGCTGGATCAGTGTGTTTCCATGGCAGACAGTTACAAGCTTTGCTATAAATTCAGTGATCTCACAGAAGGCCTCTGAAAACCCCTACAGCCCAGAATAATAAAACACTGGTTTTCCAAATATTAGTAAATAAGCTTTTTCTGTGGTTATTATCTATTGATGCCATTATTTATATGACTTGTTTTATGTGGTTTATACACTCTGAATTGGACTGCGAAAGCCTCCTGAGGGTGGTAAATTATTAAAATATAGGAGAGTATAAAATCTATTGGTGGTATTTGCTTTAGCAAACTTAACATGAATTAGTAATGCAGAGTTCCACATTTGTCTTATAATAGTTGCAGATTTTTTCAGCCTTCAGACATAAACAATTCGTTGTTTCCTTTATACGACTTTATAGGACTTGGGTGATTTTTTTCTTCTTTTACGTTAAAAAGTCTTGCATTCCTTTGCAATAATACCTTTGGTGTTTTTGCAGTAAGGGATCGTCTGACAGACACTGATTCCTATATCCAAAACAAAGGTTTCTTTCCTCTCATTGTCAAATAAACATACCGCGCACATATACTTGGCATTATGTCTGTATTAACCAAGGAAGTGCTGTAGTGCATTAATAGATCAAATACAAGTGCAGACCAGGAGGTTTGCTGTATCAGGAACAGCACCAAGCATCTGCTTTATTGGTGTTTCTGCTTGTGTTTAGACTGTCATGTGCAATTGATATGATTTATTAATGATGTATTAAATATTAAAATTAAAAAATATTAAAATTTCCATACATGTATAACAAGAATATGTATAATAAGAATA
>JBAMIG010000013.1:5418467-5430794 GCA_037177335.1 Kiunga ballochi | reverse complement strand
ACCAGTATCATGTGGTAAACAACAACATTATGAGTGAAGTTTCTGCCATAAAGTGATGCAACATGTCTCAGAAACATGTATGTGAAACATAAATGTATCAAATATGTGACATCAGGCCATAAGGGGTTAAATGGTGAATGGACTGTACTTACATAATGCTTCTCCAGACCACTCAAAGTGCTTCATACTACATGTCACATTTATATGACACATCAGCACTTTTGTAGTCTGGTCTTCCTGGATCACCTATATTTAAAGCCTCCCACTTTCTAAGCAACACTGTTCTGCTGCTTCTCTCTGCTTTAAGCACATTGTGTTGTAAGAAAATAAAGAGATGGAACATGGCGTTGCTATTAGAACATGGAGCTCCATGTCCAAATGCCAACTTGACAGCAGATGAGCTCAAAGCCCGCTTTAAAAAATTAGCTGCTATTGCAAATCTATCCCCTAATTTTATAAGGGCACATTTTGTGTTACTTAATCAGATTTGAATTGATTTCAATATCAGGTATGTACAGGTGAAGGGTGTCCTACATGCTTTCTAAATGGGTTATCAATCAGATGTATCCTTTGCTAAAAGCTACCGTTCCTGAAAATCTGAGAGAATGATGACGAACTGACAAAGTCAAGGTCGCAAAATGATCATAGTATAAAGGATATCCTATGTTAAACACACACACACACACACACACACAGCTTCCTTACTAATGAACAAAGTAGCTGGAAGCAGGCTTGCGTGGTGCCTTTGAACTGACTTTAAAATAAAATCTCTCCTGGTTGGACTGCCAGAGCTTTTAATTCTTAAAGGGAAAACATGAAATACAACAATGTGCCACATTTATTTGAGTGTCAAGAAGCTTACCCCATTTTGCTTTTATGGATATAACTATATACTTAATCACCACATTTTCTCCCGTATGCTGATCGGACTAACTCAGAATCACTTCAGCCGCTTTAATGAGACGTCTGATAAATATGAAACATTTATAAAGCTTGTCTGTGAAATCTGTAGGATAGGGATAATGTATGTCCAACTGTTTTAATGCCACGTTTGTTTATTTTTTCAGCTTTCACCTCCATCCACCTCATTGCCACTGGTGTTTCCTGCTTCCTTGGGGCCGGGTTGCTGTCCTTCCTCATCTACGTTTATTGTCAACGTTTCCACAAACCTTCACAAGAGTCTGCCATCATTCATCCCACCACCCCAAACCACCTCAACTACAAGGGAAATACTACACCAAAGAATGAAAAGTACACACCCATGGAGTTTAAGGTATGTGACCTTCAGCTTTTAATCTGAAAAGTACAAATTAAAATAAAAGATTGGTAATTTGGGATTAATCAAATGCACAAAACATGCAGATTCAACATCGGCAACAAGAACTTTTAACTCATCACAGAACCTATAGTGAAGGCTTTAAGTATTTTCACCTACTCGCACACTATTTCTACAAATGAGTCCTAATAACTTTAAAAAGCATTAAGTTAGGTCTCCACCTCCCATCGCTCTACGTCTGCTGTGCGTTCACATTTACAGCAAATCAAACTGTTCAGATTTTAGGTCCAGCTGGGAATTAATATTCTATACCCAACATCTTATTTTGCATAATTATTGATTTCCTGTCTGTGCATACAGAGGAGGCAGTTTAATTGTTTTAGAACTTTATCTTTAATATAATCATTACTTTGTTTTTTAGCTTTAGACTGTTAATGCATCAGAAATCAATCGTGTTTAATCCATAATAATCCACTGCACCTGCCTTACCAGTTCAGTTTTGTAGGCTAATATTGGAAAGCACTCTGAATGATTTGGTTTCACTGTAACTGAACTGTGACATGTTGGAGTTTAGAACTGGGGTTACTTTGTTTGGAAAAATTGAACCAAGTCAAAATGAGGATTTTCTTTCTGCTTGCATATTCTCCATCTAAATCTAACAAATTAAGAGCAGCTCACTGGTGTCCTTTAATCTGTTACGAACTTCAGTAGAATGTATGAAAGAAACTTAATAAAGTAAATAAAAATTACTTGTTGCCGCATCAAATGAAAGAACACATTGTAAAAATTAGTGTGAAATGTCCCGATTAACTCAGATGGGAGCCCTTTACAAACTTTTGCTTTGATCACATTGTTTGGGTTAAGCCAAAATGTTTGACAGCTAACCAAAGCATTTCAGTAACAATGTTCCTAGCTGCAGTACCATAGCTGTGATTGGATCCACTCCTGATATGTGGTGTTGTTATTTGGATGTGGTGCTGAGAACCTGAACTCATTAGCTTTAATGACCACATGAGGTGTCCAGACTCTGCTGGATGTGCAGGCAATGTCACTGTGTACTGCAATATGCTCCTTCTCCTCCAGGCCAATTTATGTTGCCCCGCTTGTACATTTTACTGACTCTAACCTGATTATCTTCCTGCCTTGGTCCCCAGAGCTGTTTCGATGGATTACATTAGTCTAATGCTTCCCCTGGAAAGTGTTTTGCCCCATGTTCGGCTTTTACTAGAGAGCTGGCAATTACATTAACATAAAATGTGGATTTTGGACTTATTTTTACTGAATAAACCTCCAGCAAATTCCTGTCATATTGTATATTAGAGTACTGAGTATGTTTGACAAGATCTGAATTGAATTAGTTAAAATGGTTTGCTTTGGTTATAAATACACACATAATATCACAACGTCTCGCATTTTATCCACCAAGAATGTCCTCTGTGCTGACAATTCCTCTTAGACTGTGCTTCATAAGAATGAGACAATTGCAGTGAATCTGTAAAAACTTGGTTTAAAAAATTACTTTGAGTTTTCCTTCTCTAAATATTTTACAGATGTCAAACACAATAAACAGGTAAGACTAAAACTATATTTCTGACCAAAAAAATGATGTAATGTTACTTTGGCAGTTTAAGCAGAGGCATTCAGTTACATGTCATTAAATATGACTACTTATAAGAATTAACTTTGCAAGCAACCAGGGTAAATAGCTTTCCTGGCTGCATTTTAAGTTTAGAAGATGGGTAAAGTGTTACTATTGCACCAGCTTTAGATTTCAAATGCCTGCTTATATTCAGTAAATAGCACATCATATTAAACATCTGTATAATTCCACCACAAAAGTGGTAGTTAAAGTCTCTTTTTCTACAATGCCGTCATTTCAGACTCTGAACAAGAACAACCTGCTGCCAGATGAAAGATCCAACTTGTACCCAACGCCACACCAGCAGACAAATGTCTACACCACCACCTACTATCCCACAACTCTTGGCAAATTCGACTACCAACCAAACTCCTCCCCTTCGCCGTGCAGAACCTACAACCACAGCAACAATAGCTGAGACAAGGCCCACAATCAGCTCTGTATCCCTTTGAACCCAATGGACACCGCTTCAATGCCGTGGTGATGCAAATGAACCCACATGAACTGACATTCTGCTTTGAGCTTGACTAGGTTTCTCTGCTCACTGTCCCCTCCTGCATAATGCTCCCATATCCTCTTGCACGGTAGGATTTGTGTTTTCAGTGGTGTTTTTGCAACTTACCATCAGGAGAAGTGGGTTTAGGGAACAATGTCTTCACCCTGGTAAAAGTAATGAACTTATGCAACCAGCTGAAGCTTTGTTTTTCTGAGGGCCTGACTGGATTTAGCTGTGTCAACTCTCTGCTTCATGTGGGGAACAAGTGGAAAAACTCAAGGGCAACTTATGGTTTGGGGATGTTGTTGTGACCACACCTTCTCAGTGCTGATAAAACGATGGATACCCACAATATTGGACAAATGTGACCAAAAAAAAACTCTGCATCCATGTCACCATTGCAAGCCTCTTCATTACAAATCACATTCTCAGCCTGTAATGAACGGGAGTCCCTGAACAACAAAAGCGTTACACTGAACAAAAGGTGAACGTGGTCATGTCCTTGCCACACTCTACGGAGAAAGGGAACAACAGAAGAGAAAACTCAATGAAGTCAATGATGAAATAAATTAGAGATCAATATCTGCTTGGTTGTTAGATGGAAATGCTCTCTGCTCCATTGTTGCTTTTTCATGACAGGAAAGATAAGAACTTTGAAGTTGATTAAGGTTTTGTACAGCTGTGTGGAAAAGTAACGAGCAACATTATCCTCAACTGGAGAAAAACATTTTCTAAACGTGTTTAGGATCAGAGTCTTAGGCCTTTTGTTGGCAAGGATGGTTACCTAAAACTAGGAGTGTTAAGAACCGTCAAAGCTTTGGGAATGCCGTGGGTGCCTGTATGTAACAGAAGGCAGGGGCGATATCTTTTTCATCTGCATCATCTTTTTTTCCCTTCCAAGAACAACAAAAGACTTCTGAGTGAGAATTGATTGATTCTCCAATTAATTCTCCAATGAACGAATGCAAATCTACTGAGTGCTAAATAGCTCAGTGGCCATATCAAATATGGCCACTGAGCTGAACTGGAGGTGGTTTTTCTGTGATGGGAGAATAAGCTAGTAAACTGGCACTTCTTTTTTTTAAACCTGCTTGTTTTATGCTCTGATGAGCTGTAGTATAGTGAGAAATATTTTGTTAAATAACTGCTTAAGTTTCGTGTCCCTAATTATATTTTATTGACTGAACACATTTAGGTTTGTGGTTATTCAGCAGCATCAGAACCACTGCATATCCAGAACACTGTGTTCCAAAACTAAAAACAATACATTTTAATGTTTGCTTTGATAAAACAAATACTAACAATTCACTTGAAAATAGTCCTTTATGCTTGGTTAGACGTTTGCCAGTGAGAAGATCAGAACGAATGCATGGGTGTGTGAGTGTGCCAGAGTAAAAGGGAGCTACTGTATTTTGTACAATGTAAAATTTAAATGCTTACATGAGTAAAAGGCCTGTATAAGATTTTTTGGGAGAATGTATTTGTGCATTTGCTACATTTTATCACTGTTATTTTACTGGTTTTTGTAGACATCATGTTTGAGATGTTAAAGAATCGCACTCCTGGTCCTGCCGTTGTGAAATGGACATTATTTATAGTCACAGCTTGGTTTTATTAAGGGCATTTTCAATGCTATATTTTGTTATTGCCTGACTGATGAATGCTAATCAAGCAACGCTTCTCCATTTCGCTAATGTTCATGCACGAGATGAGAGCTCTATCTGTATATAGGAGCAGCAGCCTTCAGTCCATTTAATGCCCCTGAAGAGGATTGTGTAAATTTACCTGTACATTGTATAGCTAACACTGTTTAAGAAAAAGAAAAAGAAAAAAAAGCCTTATAGTTGTTAAAAAGAAAAAATGAAAACAAAAAAAATGCAGCAGCTAAGTACACAAAAAACGTGAGGTTTGTTCGGGGACAGAGCCCCACAATTTGACCAACCACGTGGCGTTTCCCAGCTGCTCAAACTTGTTTCCAAAACACGTGAACCCAGAGCGAAAATAACTTACCGTAGCACTTATAAGTGTGAAATTTTGCACACTGCAAGTAAATAACAGCTAAAGACATTTAAAAGATGTCATTTGAATCTAAAGTAAGATGTTATCTGCCTGGTCAGAAGCCATTGATGTGATTGGTGATTTTGAGCTCTGTCCCTGTGATGTGAGGCTCTCTGCCCTTCTATGCAACTTACCAGGTGTACTGTTAGACCTGTCATGTAGACTATAATCACTGCCTTTTAGACACTGTGAATTTTTTTGTACCCTATATTTTTCTATGTTGTACATTATATAAAGGACAATAAACCTTGATGCCAACTCAAGAAGACCAAGCACAGAGTTTTAGATGGGTTTTCTTACTTTCAAACATTACAGGATGCAGCCGGGGTGCATAACTACTGCTGATAGTTATATAATTCTAAACAGCATAAGACATTCATCTGACCATTTAGCCTCAGACTCCCTGCAAGATTAACATCACCTGGGCCCTGTTAAAAAAAAAAAAGAGTCTCCATTCATTTTCCTAATTGTGTTATATTGGACAAACAAACTACACCCACATTAACTGGGTTTTTAGGAGGAATAAAAGCAAGCTTAAAGGGGAAAAAAAGGTGAACATTCCTCGCAACTAAAACCAAATGCCACACTCAAAAGTGGTTTTTCATTAACCATTCCTTTCCATAGAACAGAAGTGCTTGGAGATCTGGCAACTAAGCTGAATCTAAAGACATTTAGGATTGTAAATCAGTTTCTTTTCCCCAGACAAATAAAAAAAACTTATTAGCAGTTATATAAATTGATGTCAACTTACGAAATATTAACTTCACTGACTTTCTGTTTTACATCCATCCATCATTTTCTTCCACTTATCTGGAGTCAGGTTATAGGGGCAGCAGCCTAAGGAGGGAATCCCACACTTCCCTCTACCCAGACACACATACCAGCTTATCAGGGGGAATCCCGAGGCGTTCCCAGGTCAGCTGAGAGAATCTCTCCAGCATGATTTGGGTCTTCTCCCGCAGGTATGTGCCCAGGACACCTCACCAGGGAGGCATCCTAACCAGATGCCCGAGCCACCTCCTCTGGCTCCTCTCGATGTGGAGGAGCAGCGGCTCTATTCTGAGTCCCTCCTGGGATTTCACCCTGTACCTGGGATCTCATTCTTTCGGTCATGACCCACAGCTCGTGACCATAGGTGAAGGTAGGGACATAGAGCGAACAGATAATCGAGAGCTTCACCTTCCGGCTCAGCTTCTTCACCATGACAAACCGGCACACCGTCCATATTAGAGGAGATGCCACATCAATCCACCCGCTGATCTCACGCTCCATCCTTCCCTCACTCATGAACAAAACCCTGATATACTTGCACTCCTCCACTTGGGGAAGGATCCTATTTCTCACCTGATGACTATGGTCTCCTGCTTAAGATCCAAATGGGAAAAAAAACACAGACACACACACTAAATGAATGATATAGGAATCAGTTTTGCTTGTTTTAATGTAGCCATTGAACCCTGGCTTGCCAAAATGATCCTCATCATCATCATCAGGTAAACAGAAGCAAATGCTTTACACAAAATATATAAACTGCATTCTGACAGGAAAATAGATTAAGATAATTAGACTGATCACTCCTTTACCAATAAGGAAAAAATGCCCTGATGAGGATTTGTTTACCAACAAAATGTTGAATAAATCTTTTGTAAATAAATTTTATAGAGGATAGAAAAGTTATTCTTGCTCATTTAAACTAATCTATTACACTCGTTTTCACTGGAGTCCTGAAATGTTCCACTTTGTCAGCACATAACAGGGCGAGTCAACGATCAGTGCATAAAATAGCCCAAAAGACACATTAAGAAAGACACCACTGACAAAATCAAAGTCCTTGACCATAAAACTATCTGGTTATAACAGTTTGTTGGCAGAAATAATCATAAACAGGACTTGCAAAAAAAAAAAAAAAAGGATGGCAGATGTTTTAGCGTTAAGTGACTTTTGGAAAAATTACTTATGTAGTGAAAGACTGGTGGAAACATAAGTCTGTGTGGAATTAAGTTAATAAACCACATTCCTTAGCCAGATACACGTGCTATGCTCTTGATGACAGCACCCTGTGGGGCCAGCCGGAGGTTTGTGCTGTACAGAAGATCTTTCCACATACGAGGAAACACCAATCCCAGCAAAGCAAAATCACAGCAAAGAGACTTTGAAGCATTTCCATCCAAACCAGAGAACACAGTTTAAACCTAAAGCCATTAAAATGAGCATTTAAAAACATGAGCAGTGCTTTACACTTTAGAGCTTCTGCTAATTTCTATACTTCCAATAAATCCCACAAAACAAGGTGTCACATGAAAAAATAAACTCTAATTACAAAAGAATACAAAATTACATGGTGTGACAAAAGCTCTGTGCTAATCTAGCTTAAAGAAAACCACAGAAAAATCACATAAGAGTTACTCCTGCCGTTTGGTGACTGTACGTTATATTTATGCTGAATCAAAACTTTCCTGATGCTTCACATGAAGACGAAAGCTATAATATATTGTTTACACATCCTGTAAAACTGTTGTGATCACTTCTTTCTGGATGCGCAATGTGTTTGAGATGAGGCTTGGGGGCATTCTGTTGATTCTCCTAACTGAAAAGATATTTACCATCACTTCTCTTAAAACGTGCACAAAATATGTTCAAGTTTTTAGCTTCTACATTTGCACATATCCTCATAAGACAATGATTCTTAGATGAGCTCGGCGACTGTCCTTTGGTCAAGTAATAAGCTTGCATTTTCTATTGTGTTCCAGGTAAATTTATGCTGACACATAACCCATATCTGGCTCCAGACACTTGGATAGAAATCTCATCTTTTATTCGAGACCAGTATAACAATACAGTCTAAAATTCAGAGGTAAAAATGTGGGGAAAAAAAACACCACTCATTATGTAGTTTGCCTAAAAATTAAACTACTCTTATAACGTGCACACCTGATCAGTAGAAATACACTACGAATCTGAAGCATTTCATGAAAACACATCATCTTCCCTTCATCCAGAGAACAAATGACTGCAGCTCTGGAATCCTTCCCTGTATGAGAGCAGTAAAGATGGATGATACAAAGCAGCCAAATAGTCATGCTGTGTCCAGCAGAGTGCCCGTGGATCACTACTGGTGCCAGTGGCAAAGACTTCAATACTTTATCATTACTATACAATACTGGTTTGCAGAAAGATGAGATCAAATCCACACAAAGTTTCTGTCACACTCCAGGGGGAAGACGATAGGATCAAAACATGCGTAGTTTTTAGCTTTTAAGTTTTAAAAAAAGGCTTTATAATTAAGTAGTCTGGATTCACATTTTCTCTGGTATGTTTGCCACAAAGACATTAATATTAAAGACAATGTTTTAAACTCTCTCTCCTAACGTTTGGAAAAACACCTTTAATAAAATTTCAATTCAAAAACTGCAAAAACGTTTAAAGTTGCATGTTAAGTATTTTACCAACTTCGACTGTTCTCTTAAGTATGTTACAGTATGTTCAACTTTAATTGTTTACATCAACACACTTCATTAATAGGCCTTCATTTTCAGACTATAAGCTAGGATAAGACTCGTCAATAGTAACTGAACACCTAGTTCTGATTCACTGCAGCTGGAAGCTCAGACTGATGCTGCATGAGGACGCGGCTCTGCGAGGGCTTTGGATGGGGCGGGCTCGAGGTAGCATCAGCAACTTGAAGAGTAGATTATACATGCGTCAGTTTTAAAGTCTCCAACATTGTTATATTTGACACTACCCACAAAAAAAAAATACTTGAGCGGTCTGACAACTTGCTAAATAAAGTGCCAGTCGGTAAATGGGCGACTCTGCTTTGGTTGTTTTTTTTTACATACTAATCACTATTATAGCTGAAGCAGGAAATTGTGCACTGACAAAGGTTCTGCACCGTTTTAACATTTAAATTCAATTGAATGAATTACTATTTGTAAATCAGTTGTAATTAACATGGTAAAGTCTCATCCCTAATAAATATTGAAAGCACCGCTTGCTACTGACAGCAGGAGAGCTATATTTATGACTGTCAGAGCAGAAAGACCAATTTTCATAAGTGAACTCTGAAGACACACAAACCCCTGATGTATCAAGTCCTCTCATTTGGCTCAATACAGTCTAAGCTGTATTCCTCAATTAGGGGAGCCTCTCTACAGCTTTATAAATGGACACAGTGAACGCGTTAATCCATTGGTATTCTGCTGACAGACAGTTGCGGAAATCGGCATTCTGGCTGACATCCAGGAGGAGGTCGCCGGGAGAAGTCTGGGCGAAGGAGGCGGTTCAGATAAGATGGTGGAGAAGACAGGGAGGTGATGGTGGTAAAAGAGTGGGTAGAATACACATTGAGCTGTATATTTCACCCAGCACATGACAGTGAGGAATGACAAACACGCTGACAGGAAGAAAGGGGGAAAATGCTACCTTCTGTGATGCTCTGTGATATTAATGAGTTTGGTTAAAAAAAAAAAAACAAGCAGAGTGAAAAATGAGTCTGCATTCACTTCACTCCATCATGGGTTATCTTGGAAAATATTTGCTACCTACGGGTGAGTGTTCACAAATGTGTTAACATTTACTGTGATAAAATGACTTATCAAATGAAGTGAAAACAGAAGTTCAGGTGTTCTTGTTTTTTCTAATAGTTACAGTGACATCCACAGTGTAATACTGCAACATCCCCCGGAAAATTATTCCCTTTTTAAAGCTGGTTTTCTATATAAAACACCAGGTCGGAATAATTTCAGGTTCCATTTCCTCTGAAGAAAGATTAGTTTCTAATGACAGAACTCTGTATAAACAGCCTGATTTATCTCGTATGCAGATCAGCGTGTCATGGCTTCTCGCTCCGCCGCTACTCTAAAAATGCCTTGTAAACAAGCTGAATTACCATCACTGTAGTACCTTTATTACATCTCAAAATTAATCTAATTTGTACATTTGTATGAACCAAATTAAAACTTTATGAAACGCTTTTTATGCCAAAGGCAGCACAAAATGCTGTACACAATAAAATAAATTAAAACAAACATGGAAATTCAATCCCACCCCTATCGCTTTCACTGACACGTAGGTATAAATATACACAAAGACAACCCCAAACCCATCCAATCAGTGACTAAAATGAGAAAATAAATAAAATGGGTAAAAACCTTTGGCTCGACGCTGATATGGATGTGAGGAAACAACATTAATAGGATTAATCTAAACCAGGAGCCAGTGCCCACATGTCCTTAGAGGCATCTACCACAGCAGCCACCCAGCACCCGGGTCAAGGCAGGCTGAGGTCCACCCTGCAGCTGTAAGGCTGTGGTGTCGGACCCCACTCACTCAGACTGAGGCAGTTCCTGCGGCACCAACCCCAGGCCAAGAATGCCTTCCCTCCTGACTGTAACCGCCACATTAAACTTATTTCATCGTCATGTGTCACGTTCACACTGTATTGCCGTAATATGTTACCGGTTACAGCTATGGTGTTCATGAATATATGATTGAGAGATTGTAGAGTTTGAGATTTTCAATGTTAATTATGCCTTTATGCATGATACACACGACCGACTGACCGGGGGGGGGCAACAGACAGACAGACACACACACACACACACTCTCTCTCTCTCTACTAAGAATTGTGAAATAATTTACAATCATAAGGTTATAGAAAACTACTTTAAAGAGTGATTAATTTGCAGTCCAAAGTTTAGTCTAATAATTTGCTAATAAATAAGCCTCCACAGATCATTGCTGCAGCGTAAATATTACCATGCTGTTGTGTTTACTGAGAGAACAGACTGCTGTTTAGATGTGTGATGCTCAATCTCCCAGGAGGCGTCTGGCAGACAGACGTCTGTGTTCCAACTCAGTGACACAGGATGGGCAGATCACACAGTGTCTGAAGTTTCAGCCCAACAATGCCGTCACACCCTGCAGGGATGGAGACTTTGTTTTCCCATGGAGAAGAAAGCAGAGTTATAGTGGCAGAGAAGCAAAGCAGTTATTCAATATGATTCAGCTTTACAGAAATCCACTGACCAATTCTGTGTGCAAGGGTCTGCAGAACGGCCTGCAGGAAAGTTTTGAGAATTAGGAGCCCTGACACCATTTAAGGGTAATCTTGTAGAGCCAAATGAAGCCTTTAAGTCCCTCCATCTAACGTGATACTGTTTATTTTTGTTTTCTTTATTCAACAAGACAAGCAATACATACAACACACCACGGTAACTTAATCACTGCTCACTTCAGCCCATCTACAGTCTACTTTAAAACAGTCACAATTAACCCCATATTACCTGAATTAAGAATAACTGGGCAGAAACATTCAATTATTAAAGTCTCAAAAAATTTTGACTTTTTAACATAATATTAAAATATTTATATTTTTATTACCATGGAACAGGTCAGAATTATTAAAGTGAAATATTTGATTTATTTTTGGGCTCTCCTTGTTATTTGATCGTGACATTAAGTTTTATTCTAAGAGACAGAATGACCTGTGAAGCCAGCACAACAGTATGAAACGTAGACCTGTGCTGGGAACTTCCTTATGCAGCACATCCAACACACAGTTAACATGGCCTACGCAGTCACTCCCAACAGCCAGAGGTAAATCACCAACAACCCACAGTCCTCAATGCCACCACAATATAAATGATGGAACATCAGGCCAAACCAAATAAGTTACTTTGTTGGATTTTTGTCTTCAAAAATGGGAGGGAACAATTTTTTTTAAAACCTAAAAAAAAAGTTCTTTGAATTTTTCAAATGAAAATATCAGCCGAGGGAATACAATGTACAGGACTGTCTCAGAAAATTAGAATATTGTGAAAAAGTTCTTTATTTCCTGTAATGCAATTAAAAAACATG
>JBAMIG010000013.1:5389125-5418367 GCA_037177335.1 Kiunga ballochi | reverse complement strand
TCACATAAATACGGCACATTCTGGCTGATACTAGAGACGGATATGGAGCGCTTAGAGATAGATTGATGGAAACTTACTGATACATAATGACAGAGCTTTCTGTTGGTACCAACCACACATACTTGCTGTGTGAGTGTGTTTAGGCTAAATCCATGCTTTCTCCTGTGTGGATATGCTAACTACTCTATGGTTATCAATAGACCCATGTGACTGCATGTCCTCCATACAGTAGTTTAAGGTTTTAATTATTTTTAAATACCTTAAATATAAGACTTTTTCAACGTCACTAACTGTTCTTTTTGGAGCCAACGGTTCACAAGGTCATGTAGCTAAAAGGAGAAGTTGACCGGTTCTCTTTTCATGCCATTGTAAGAGGACAAGATGGGTTAGGGGTACCACTAGTTAACCCCTGCTGACAGAGAGAGATGAGTGGGAATGAGTGAGCAGGCAGTGATGGAGGGTCCTCTCCTCTTCCTAATAAAGCAGAGAGGGGAGGCCAAACGATGTTAAATCACCTTCAACGCCTGCCTCTCACACAGAGCCAAGCTGTTAAAGTGCCTGCTGCAAAGTAGAGGGCCTGTTTCCAAGAAGCTCATTTGACAAACATTGGGGTTTATGGCAGTGGCATGGCGCAGAGCTTGGAGTGAGCCATTTGCGTTTTATTCAATCTACTTAACCAACGGACAGAGGTTGTAAAGGCTGGCAGCCACACTGAGAGGAAGCAATATTGATGGCAGTGCTGTAAATAAAACTGCTGATGACACGAATATTGATGGGGACATTTCATGTCTGACTGTGAATGAAGGCAACATACCGTCACAGCTATTCCTGCAGCTTATTTAACTATCTGATTAATGAAAAGAAGCAGACTACACTGCATGTGTTGGAGAGTTAAAATGTTAAAAAGGGTATAATTCCTAAATAATCTTAGTAATATGGCTTAAATAAAACTGCACTATTAACACCCAAATGAGAACTCTACTGCTTTATTCTAAATCCACAGTCACAAGTTTGTTACAAAAAAGGTCTGTTCATCTACAATGCACCTACAAGCACTCCTGATTGAGTAAACGTATGTCCTGCAATGTTTTCCTCTTAAAAAGCAGCAATAGTTTATTTCATGAAGCTCACCGAGTAAAAGTGGAAGAACTGTAAGGTTTGCATTGCAGCAGAGACATCCAGGACTACTCTCATTGTGCCGAGTTAATCCATCCTATACAGACACAGATCAGGGCTACCCAATTAGGTTCCACAGAGTCCTGGAGGTTTTCAATGCCTCACCGACCTTTATTCAGTGAATCATTTTACACAACTGCATTGAAATATGTGGGACTGCAGACACCGTAGGTTCAAATTAAATAACCTTGACACAACTAATTCTGCTTCTAGATCTAGATGCTGACATGTTGCGCAACAATTTCCAAGCCTCTGCCCCTTTGAACAATGTAGTTTAGGCTGCATGTAGGCTTGCAATAGAGGCATAGGTTTAAAAAATGCTCCAGCACGCATGGGCATTAAAGTTTCAAAAAGCCTGACAAAGTAATTACAAATTGGTTTCAGATCAGACCAGGCATGCACCACCCGCTGACAGGCTTTTAAGCAATTTTCTTGTCCTTGTGTTTGTTTGATGCTTGTTCCTGCAATGTCATTCAAGTACAATCACACATAAATGTGGATCAAAGTCACTGCATTTCCTTAACTTACAAAATCTTCTCAAAGAAAGGATTCTTTAAGAAACTTCTCTCCAGTTAGTTGTCAAGAGTCAAACATACCATGGGATTTAATGTTGTTAAAAAAAAGAGAAAATTTTTTATCAGTCTACTTTTAAAAGAAACATTTATATCAACCCTGATTACTTGTTTTTTAATGCAGCACAGAAGCTTAAATAGACAAAGTATTGAAGTATGAGGTAATTTTTCAACACTGCTGTCTCATTTAGGCTTCAGGCATTATTACATCCATCACTAATTTAGCTTCAGTCTTTTACTGCCTCTCAAAACCAAATCACTGAAATGTTTTGTACAGTAATTAGCTGAAATGAGTCACAGTGCATCTTTATACCTGCTGCAGTGCAAACTGGGGCTGTTTTTTTAGATAAAAAAAAAAAAGGGCATAAAACCAGATTTCTTTTTTCATCTTGCTCATGAGTACTCCACTGAGATGAGCACAGTGTAGGTGTAAAAGCCAGGAATGCGTAGAATTGCAGTCTGGCTGTGCAGTTTTGCTCTGAATCCCAGTTATGAAATTAGTCAATACAAAAAAAATGCTGCAAGCTTTGCAAGCCTTTGGGTTTTGTGCAACAAAAGAAGATTTGGCTACATCTTTCATCTTTGCTTCCCACCTTCCAATTCAGATAAAAGCCTCCTACATCTATCCGAAACACTGAAAGTTCAGCAGTTTGAGGTTTCTCACCACTAACTCTGTGTGCTTTGTGAATTGGACCGGACTCTGCAGGGATAAAAATGAAAAGCAAATAAATGTAAACTGTGCACCACCTCTTGCTGGTGTGCATAGTGTGAAATCAAGGCTTTATTTTTGTTTAAAATATCACTGAATTTTTGCAAATACAGCTTTAAAAAACTACTATTTTGATGAATTGGATTCAGATCAGTTCTTTCAATTTTATGAATCAGGATCTAAACATTTTACAGGAGTAACAGTTATACATTTAATACGACATAAAGTAGTAATAATAAATTTAATTCAGGTTTATTAAAATATCCTGTTACTAAAATGATTAATTTATGCTACACAAGTTAAATAAAATTAAATAAAAAGGGTCATCAGAAATGTGCAGGCATGCATCAAAGAACTAGGAGAATCATTGTTAGAGTTTATTCTGTGTCTTTAAAATGGAAATGTTGCGTTATCAGCTTTAATTGCTTTAATAAGCAGCCAACGAGAACAGAGGATAAATATAAAACCTTACTGGGTTATTGGTTAGTGAACAATACAAACATTTGCTTAATTATTGCACATTTTCTACCTAATAATGATGTGCACCTTTGTGAAGTAGATAAGGCTTTAGCCGTGTCATAATTGCAAAGCTAAAAAAGGGCCTGATTGTTGCTACTTCTGAAACTACTGGACCGTTTCCAAGTCAAGCCCCAAGTGTTTAACACAAGGCTTGTGAGAAAAAAGAACATTTTTTGAGGTCAATCAACACCAGCTTGAAAATAAGCTCTTAACAGAAAATAGAAAGTAGGGCTTGACAACATTGTACATGCACTAGACTCATTTCTGTGCTCCGTATGTTGGCGATAACTGTGCTGCTCTTGTAAAGGCTAAATAGATCTATTATACAACTCTAATTTCTCATCTAAAATGTAGAAATTGCTCCATATTCTAAAGCCAGCAGCTGCAAGGAAATGTGTGTATTGAATTATGGATATGTTGCATGCATCCTGTTAAGACAAAGCTTCAAAAAGCAAAGTGATGTGATCACATGTTAGCAAATTAAGTTATGTGGTATTCAAGTCTCATGTCAGCATAAAAAGTCACAAAATAATGCCATTTGGTTGTGATCTATTCCAATTAAAATGGACTTATATATATGTCTTATAATTAAAGTGTACAAGAAAAATTCTGCTGAGACTTGAAAAGTATTACTCCAGAAAATGAATGATTTAAGTATTCCATATTCATTTCCCAACACTAAACATGTAAAACCACATAAACACTACTTACAGGTTTTTAAGTTTCATGTCTTTTCATGCCAACATAAAATTATATTGCAAAGTTAAATAACCAAGAACTCTCATTGAAATTAAATATTTTCTGAGTGGTGAAAACTTGGTCTTTTACCTCCTTTACAATAAAATAAGCAGATCCCACAAGGACAACTTAATCCTTTTTTTTGGATGGAATAACTGTCATAGTATCCTACATTAACACACCTGGTCACTCAGTTTCTAAATTAAAGCTCAGTTTGCTTGCGTTTCACTTTGGTGGTCGCCACCCACACATGCAGGCCTACCTCATCTCCGTCTCGTGAGCCCAACACACATAAAGGTCATTTCTTTGGTGGTTGTTTGGCATGTCACAACAGCTCTCTGAAGTCAAACACCAGCTTGTTGATGGTTAACTCCAGCTGTAAAATACAGAGCATGAAAGGGTTAATGAAAAGAACTGACCCAGTCCCGACACAGACTAGCATGTTGCCCCTTTGATTTTCTGCCCATTTGGGGTCACAAAAAGGCAAAATCCCACAAGTTTGAAGGCAACCACAAAGAACACACTGTTACTTTTTGTGTGCCCTTTTAAAATGGACAGATAGTCATGCTTCGTGTGGCATAAACTACAATGTTGGTGGACTATTGTTTAGGGTCAAAGAGATGACCTATGGTTTCTGAAAGGGTTTACAAGATGGACTGCATCTTTTATGGGCAGAAATGTTTTAATACATTTATCAGTGTAAAATATCCTCTATTCTACAAAGATGGAGGCACAGTAGTGCAGAGAGTACCATCACCACATGGTTTAGAAGAAAATAGATCAATAAAATGTCAGTTCAAAATTCAGCTGGACTTTTCTGTAGGAGTCTGCATATTTGACATTAAATCATGGGTTTTCTGATATTTCTACTATGGCAACATGAATGATAACTAGATGGACAGCAGCTAACTATTAAAAATAACCCTATTGAAAACAGCACGCCTTGCATCTCCAAGCACCATGAACAAAAGATGCATCTTACAGTTATTACTGTACAGGGATAACTCCATCTATCCATCCATTTTCTACTACTTATTCCCTGAAACTCCGCACAGAAAGGTTACTGGTTGGACCTTCCCATGCCGATGCTTGAACCAGCAACCTTCTTGCTGTGAGGTCACTGTGTTAACCAACTGCACCAACATGCTGCCCACATTGATGACTCAGGGAACAAAAATCTGAACCCAAACTCTCTAAAATTGCATTTTATAAAAGCTGATGATGATGGAACAAAGTTTAGGAATCCCACCCTGCAATCCAAAAGTTTTATTCAGCTGTCTGCATTCTGGTACCACAGCAACACCGACCCAAACATGCCCCACATCCTACCCAAAAACCTGAGGGGTAACTTAAAACCTGTTAGTCTCATTGAGAGTTGCTCAGTTGGATGTGGCTCAGTTGCTCATGTCTTTATGTTTGCAAAGCATTAAGTTATTTTAATAGCGAGTCATTTTTCTACTTAACTGTTTCAGTTGGACAGAACAAATATGCCCATTAGTGGTAAAACATTCAATTAGTGGTAATACATTCAAACACTCTGCTGTCACACATATATAAAAAGTAATTAAATTAAAAGGTTGATTTTAAAAGATCTTTAAAACCCACCAAATTTACATCTCATGGCCATTAATATCTGGCTAGATATAAAGATTTAGCATTTAGATTTAACATTAAAAATTCAGATTTATTAGATATTCAAGTTTAAATTTATATAAATGTAATTTTTTAAATCTGTATTTGAGTATGTAAAAGTGTTTTAATTAAAGAAAGATTGCTAAATTTGAGAAGAGTGAGATAAATATGAAAACATGTTAGCATTAATATCAATGTTGAATTTTTATACTTGGCACCCCATATTATTGGAGTCTACCCAAAATAAACGTCTTGTGACTAATAATTATGACAATACCAACCTTTTTTATATGCATCTGAAGTTGTTTCCTCCTCCTGTGAGTAAAGCTTCAGCTGATGGCGTGGTTTCCACAAGCTAATTAGGCTTAATTAGCATCAGCCGCGAGACAATGAATGAGACAAACCAACGACTGCTTTCAAAATAAATTACATTATAACGACGTCAAACACAAAGTAATAAATATATGTTACTGAGCTCTGGTCTTTATTTAGTAGCATAAATTATGTTACATTAGTTAAAATTTCACCATATTTGTATTGGTTTAAGAAGCTTAACAATAATTTGTCCCTGTCCCGATTAATAGCCAACTAGGCCTATTGGTTGCTATGGCAACACTAAAACAAGTAGCATTTATTTTGACATTTTTCAACTGACTCGAAATGTAAATTTCAATTTTTAATTGAAAAAAAATCAACTTAAATTATTTTTTTTGAGTAGGCATTAATTTTACTAAAAAGACTTGCAAGTTTAGCATGTAAAAACAACTAGGCCTATGGGTCAAACATTTGCCACACTTGGAGGATAAAAAAACCCACTCTGTTCCAAAGATTTGACACATCCCACAAAAACACCATTTGGAAAGCTTCTATCATTTATTAATTAAACATCTTAAACTCAGAATTTAATGCATTATTCCAGCAATTAACCAGCCAGCGGCTGTGATCTTTATCTTACATAAAAAAAAACATGATCCCAAAGTTATTTATGTTTACATATAAAGATGTTCTGTGAAATTTAAATTAGCTGCAGCTTCTTAATCATGTTCCAAGAGGCCTTCATTTGTTGAGACATTACATCATGTCACTGTGAGGAAAAGTATCCAATCACACTCCACCAACACTAACACAGTCAATCTTTAACATTTGATTAGGAGGAAGGGTTGGGGAGACACTTCATGTTTTATGGGGTGAAAAGTTTGTGAATCACGATATGGAAATGCTCAGAGGCTTGCAAGGGGCTGCTTAAAGTTCCATTTACATGTGCTGCAGTTAGCGTTTGTAGCAGAGGTGAGCTGAGATTTAATTGGCAGCAGGCAGGATCAAAGCCTGTTTTGCTGCTCCTCTAGCTGCAGCCTTTCCGCTTGCATGGTTATTATAATTGATCTTATTCAGAGGACGTGCGGCTTCAGTCAGGGCCACGTCTTCCTGCATTACAGCAAAATCTCCCTTTGCAGGTACACAAATTTTCCCTCCTTCTCTGAACATCCTATGAAGTTTTACAAAAACGTGTTTTAGGAGGACCAATTAAAAGCTTCTTCTTAACCTAATTTTTCCACATCCGTCATCCATCTTAAAAATGACCTTCGGCACATCTCATTTACTTTTGAAGTCCCTTTTTAAACTTGTAATTTAGAGTTACGCTTCATATAAATGGCAAATCAAATCAAGGGTTTTAATTCAGTTGTGCTGTTCTGAGTTTATGTGAGGCAGATAAATTGGTTTATAAGCATAATTGTAACATATAGTGTCCACAACATACACTTGTGGCATTTATCTGCCTCCTCACATTGTTTTTGCAGACGTGTGCTTCTTACTTATTCAACTTTATTATTTTAATGAGCTTCTGAAATCCAGTGGTATGTTTCTGCATTAATATATATAGTATTTACCCACAAAAGCACCCAGATATCTAATATTTACCAATGATGAAGTGCCAAATTAGTGGCCAGCTGTCAAGAGCCAGTAGTTTGGGCTTCTGCAGCCCATCGCTCCTCATCAAGTTTACCTAGCCCCTCTTTAATATGTTGAAGATAGAGTAACAGGCTCTGTGATAGCTGTTCTGGTAAATGAGCCATTTGAAAGCATGCCTCATTTTTCATCATCTCGAAAAAGTCAATTAAGGGCCTCATGGAGCTCAGGGAGCCCCAAGGAGACATTGAGGTGCCACGCTTGGAAAGGATACACAAGTGAGCATAAGTCACATGAAGAAGAAAAACATGCAGTTGCAACAGAGACACGGGAACGACAGCAGCTTCTAAAGGGATAAAACAAAAGAAGGGCTTTATAAAAATGTCAGACACAGTGGCAGAGACACTAGTTCTTAGCCAGGCAGCTGCTTTCGTGGCTTTGACAAGCACGCTGACAAATGTGAAAATGTCCAAATTGTGCTTAAGAGACGACTTTTGTTATATTTTGTGTGGCTCCTTTTTGCTCCTGAGAGGGTAAAAAAAAAACAAAGATTCTGCAACCTAAACAGACAGGTACAGGACAAAAATGTAATGGAAAACCAGCAGAAAGTCTTTAAGAAGCTGTTAGTGGTAAAGGAGAAGTGTGGAAAATGTATCCATCATTATGTCTGACGAGTAAACACAGCCACCTCTTTGATACCACTGCAGTCTGAGATGTTCTGATCACATCAAGTCCCGCTTCATAGAAGAAACCGGCTTCAGAGCAATGCAGGCTGCAGGAGCTGCTGCTACAGAAAAGCATCACTAAATTCTAACAGTTTGCTCTTTTAGCATCTTCGGACTGTTAATTTAGATCAGACATATATTTTCTTTGCTCTCAAAATGAAAATACAATTAGAGAAAAAAGGGTATGATGTAAGAAAGGAAGAAATAACCGGAACTAACCCTGAACCCTCTCCTTTTTTCACTACTATGATGAATGCATGTGGCAAGAGGCTATGACCAGAAAGCCACAAAACCCAACTGGATTCATTTGACTCCTCTGCTTTCAAACTGCTATCATTTAAAGCACACCCAACCTTAAAACATCCAACATGTTTCCAGCTGTTATTTTACCAGACGCTTATGAGTTTCATTCTTGACTAAATAGGTCAAAACAAGACCTGTAACACAAATTATTGCCCCTTTTCTCTACAAAAACACACAAAATTGTTGACTAATTGGAGTGGTTTGCGTGCAGACAAACCCGTGAGACCTTCGTTCTCACCAACAACAGAGCATGAGCTCATCCCCAGCTGAGCCACCAGGGGGAGGGGACCACATGCCGTCATGGATGGTTTTAAGACCAGTGAGTTCATGCCTGCAGGTCAAGCACCTTCATGGTGATTAGCATGCGCAGGAGGACAGAAGCAGAACGAGTAAATGATTTCCTAGAATGTCGGAGTCTTCTGAGAGTTTGTGCTCCTTTCTGCCTCAGGACGAATGAGTGAGAAAGTTGCCGTGCTGCCAAAATATCAGCAAAATGAGTTCAAGCCCTGCCAGAGCATGATGTGATAGCTCCCTAAAGGCACAGTCTCAGATCCAAATGCAAACAAACAAACTGGCTTCAAACTGACACATGACTCAATGTATTTGATCATCATCAGCAGGGTGAGCCAATTGTTAATCAGCTGTTGGTTCCTGTTTCTAACTGTAGCTTTAAAAAAAGAGGAAATCCACTCATTAAAGATATTACTTGTAATCATTGGACATTCTCAGCCTGTTCAGTGACGTCAACCCTGACAAAGTACTGCAGAGGATATTATCAATACCATCCAGGCATTTTCTGATGAAAACACTGACTCATGCAAAGTCAATTTACCTCAGTAGCTTTGATTTACTTTTTAAATCTTCATACCCCAACTGGATGTAAAAATGTTGTATTGTGGCTTATCTAACAGGAATTATCTCACGTAAAAGCTGCAGACCTAAACCTACAGGGTATGGGGAGTAACTGCAGCTCTGATGCATTGCTGCAGATCAAACCGACTGGTTGATTCAATTACAGCCATGATGTGAATGCAAAATGAATATTTTCAACTTTAAACATTAAAGAGCAGACATCCTGTTGAGATACTGAACAGCAGCACCGAAGGGGAGGAAAGGCAGCAAAAGAAATCAAATAATTAAAAACATAACAGTGTAAAAGCTTCTTTCTAGGCTCTCAAATTAGCTCAGCAGGCACTTTAAAAAGGGATTCATCATAAGGAGACATGAAAATAGTTTTTAAAAGAAGAAGAAAAGCCCACCAGTAGCATCTATAAGAATGAACTGCTCTGCAGTCACAGCGATAATGGAGGCAAAAAAAGGAAATTATGTCTCACATCTAGCACAATAGATGTAGAACAGCAGCGTAGAGACAGAAAGCACAGGGTTTTATTCCGTACGCATATGCGTTGGGTGAAAAACACTGAATTGCATTCACCTCTGTACAAAAGCAACAACAAAAAAAAACATCAAGCATTAAAAAGTCAATGAAAAGGTCCAGTTTTAGTAACCGCCCCCCATTAGCATATCAACAGAAGAACAACAGCAGTCCTGCTTGGAAAAAAGTTCATTTTAATAAGGTGCTGGAAAATACGTGACAGGCATGGTTGTTCTTTTCTGCAGAACACGAACATTAATAATCGAAAGCCCGAACACCGCCGTGTGACCAGCATGTGCACAACAGAGCAGGAGAACATGACCTTTTAGAAAATCTACAGAAAAGCAAAATGGTCGCAGTGTGGAGGAGAGACAGGCTGAACTGTACGGGGTAATTAAGGCAACAGACCCAAAAGGTAAAAAGACAACCTTCTCCGTACAAGGACGGTAAAAAAAAAAAAAAAAAAAACAAGCACCGGGAATACAACACACAACCTCTTTTAACTGCAGACATCTAAATAAAATGCTTGTTCTAGCTGTTGAGCTGGAAAACAACATGGCGTGCTGCAGAGAATCTGAGTGACAAATGCTTTTCCATTTACAGTGATGCATTTCTTTATGGTTACAAAGCTGGTTTCTGTCACAGCTCCAATGAATCCATGCACATGACTACTTCCTGTTCCTTTTTTCCCTTAAGGTCTTTAGTCATTTAGCTGTCAGCTTGTAAAAAGACACCTGCTAGTGCTTTGGAGGAGGAGGAGCTTAGCAAATACAAACACAACATAACTCAAGTCTGCGGAGTAAAACAGTTCCTCTTGTCCCTGTGCATCCCTGCTGTGGTTGAAAATGTCACCAAACATCAGAGTTCCTGTGAAACTGGCTGGAAATTGTGTTAGTGTTGAGGCATTTCCAGTAAATACTGGCAGACTAATGTGGAAAACAAATCATTAAAAACGGTACAAAACAAATTAACATTAGATTAAAAGCAAATCTCCCAGAAGTTGACATAATTACTTATAAATAGGCTCAGCATCTATAATGGAACTAGCTGCTGCTTCTCGCTCGTGAAAATCACAGGTGTGTCCGTCTTTACCCCGTGTCTTTGGCTGGCATCCCATGATTAATCTGGTGGATAATTTTTGCATAATATTCATCTTGAGAGGCAGATAAAACATAATCTAAGTACCTGTCTCTCAGTAACAGGCAATATCACAGGTCACATCACAGTGTCGAGCCAGTTAAAACCTCTGCGATGAGTCACAGTCTGCAGTTTGCAGCAGCACTAAAACACCAGGAGATCTGTTCTCTCATCCCGATGCAGTGCAGCCAGGCCTGCTGTTTGGAAACGGTCCGCCTACGGCCCGTTGACACCCATCTGCAGTCACTGCATCATCTAGCTCGCAGACTTTGAGGCAGGGTCCAGGTACTTGAGATAAGAGGCAGGTGGGATAGGGGAGACACGGAGAACTTTACATGTTTAATAATCTGTAAACAACAGTCTGTCAAGCTGGATCTGCATTAGAATATTAAAGTTGTTCATAAAAGTTTGTTTACATACAAACATAATTGGTATTGATGGGTTAAACCATCATATGGCAGAAAGAGTAAACAGTGATGTAGAATAGTACTGAGCATCCCTCTGCAGCCATACAATACATAACCAATCACCATGGTTACCATTATATATATATATATATATATATATATATATACATATATATATATATATATATGTGTATAATTTATTTAGTGGTACATGTATGTACATATCCGTGTTCACATATTCCAACCTAAAAGAGCGATGGCTTCCCATTTCCCTTCAGCTCCTCTTGTTTGTGCAAAGAAAAATGTTCAGTTGCCTTTTTTTGTCCTCAGCAGTGTCACACAGAGACAAAGACGTCCAGGTAGAGACGGTCGTAGGACTCCCTGAAGAAGAGGATGAGGACAAGGCTGAAGATGCACGAGCCGGTCAGACACCAGTTCAGCCACGATAACTCTGGATAAAAGCAGAGGACAAAAAAAAACATGCATGAAGGGTTAGATTTACCCGTCAGCTGCTTGGGTAGCGCACGGGAAAGCTTTATTTAAACATTTTTTTATTGGTCAAATGATTTCCATTGCTCTACCAGCACTCATCTCCCTCCTGCAGGAGTAAGAAGTTGCTTGATACATGCAGGAGTTCAAAGTTTCAGATATTATCACAGAAACATCGGAATAGGAAATAAACAGCGGGTTTAGCTGTGTCTCCTCAAGCATCCAGCCATAAAATATGACTCACGCTTCACATATACGATGAAATATGACTCATCCACATATATACAGAAACCCAATGAGGACTGGTATGAAGTGACATGGAGCGATTTACGAACGCTACCAGGATTGGTGGTTAATCAATAAGAATTCCTGACATACCAATAGTAAATGAAACCAGCCTTTCCTGATGATTCAGAATTATTCAGCAAGATTGGCAGCGTTCCCCATTATCACTGACCTACTCTTGAACCCAAAGAAGACTCAAAATGAGATGCTCCATTTTCTCAGCATTGTTCAAGCTCCATTAAGCACAGTAACAGTGTCTCGCTGGTTGCACTTGTGCCAAATCTGCAGGGAAGACAGGAGGCTCGTCTTGACTCATCACTGCGAAAAAAGGCAAAGTTGCACCTGCTCTTGTTCTTGCCCTTTTGTCTTCCTGTGCAGCCACGACCACACACCAGCCTCCAACACACAAATCAAAAGCCGCAGCTAAGAAACCCTTGCCGTGTTGGTGGTTGCTTCCCTGCAAAGGCTGCAGGTGTTTGTCTAAACACGTTAGGCTGAACTTGACCTGTTTGGTGAGGACGGAGGATTCGAGGGCAGAATGCAGCTGCTCATCTCCCGGTAACAAGCCAAAAGAAAAATAGAGGAATTAGGTTGCAACACATAGCCGGAGCCAGGAGAGCACAAGGGGACGATATGTCACAACTCATCCTGGTGATGCTTCAAGTGCAGACAGCAAGGTTTCTTAACGTTATCCGGCAAGTTGATCAATGCAACGGAGGAGAGGACGGTATCTTAGGAGCTGTGGCTTTAGGGCGACAACGCCGCGTGATGTGTCACTGTTCAAAAAGGAGGACAAGTGTGCGAGGTAAAAGGGATAAACTGGGGCAAAATGAATAAGAGGCAGGGGCTTGGGAATAGAATTGGATGAATGATTGTGTGTGCATGTCTGCAGACGGAAGTCAAGACTCCTGAAACAGCCTCGTTAATCAGGAGTGGGTTAGCCGGACAGCAGGATGCCGGGCATGGAGGCAGGCTAATGGAGTTGTATTTATCTGACCTGCATTCGACACCTAACTCTTGTCAAAGACTCGTCCTTTTAAAGCTGAAGCCGACCTGCTAGTGGGAGAGAAAGTCTACATAATTAAAGGAATGCTAATGTGGAGCTGAAACGTCTGAGCAATTCAACCAGAGTTTGGAATAAACCTGCTCCGCTTTAATCTCTAAGGACAGACCTGGAAGAAAGTTTGAAGGTAGCAGTTAGCAAACAGGAGGGGGGAGACTTGAAGGGAAGAGGATGAAGGAAGAAGATAAGAGCAATTTTGATAAAAGAAGGGAGCAAAGACAGACTGACCCTTGAAGGGCTTACCAGTTTGCTTTACTGTTTAAAATGTCAAAGATGCATCTGGGATGAAATGTGGTGCATATCTGAGAGCGGCCATCAAAGACGTGGTTTTCAGGGTGAGTAACTGGTGGCTTTGATAAGTTTCTTTTAAATATAACTTTTATTGAACGCGTCGTCCAGTTTTACCGATATTAACTGCTATAAGTTACATTTTAAACTACAAGTTACTTCAGCAGGAAAAAAGAAGGAAATTTTAAATACATTTTAGCCCAAACAGGAGCTAGGCTGCTGATATTTATTTTTTTAATGGTCTTTTCTGTCTGCTTCTGCCAGTTATCCCTTTGCAGTCCTATGTAGCCATGACAACCCATTTAAGTCAAAATCGTATGATCAATTTACAGCAAGGTGTGTTTTCAAGGCGAGACATTGAACAGGTTGCCTCTATCAAAGTATGCTGCGAATGAGTTAAAACGTCCAAACTCCGATGGTTTAATCCAGCCGAGACCAGGTGTCATCACCTGATGACCTGCTGAAAGCAAAACAATGTGTGGCAGCACCTTTTCCACTGTGTTGTAGGCGATACCTCCACCGCTAGTTAGCAAACTGAGCAGTGATAACATGGCTCTGTTGTAGTCACATAACAGACACTGCTGAGCTGAAGCTGAAGTCTAGGAAGAGACATAATGAGTTGGATTAAACGTAACTGTTAATTCTCCTTTTTGTGTTATTTTTGTTTATCCTTGTTGGTGAAACCAGGACCACACACAGATGTGACTCGCAGAGTTTGACCAATTACCAAATTAGAGAGCCTTAAAATAACTGTGACATGCAGGATTGTGGATCTCTTTGAGAATACACTGACAATTAGCAATAATGCACAAACTATGTGACAGATTAAAGCAATCTGGTCAGATTATATAAAGAAATATCATGGATAACAGCTTTGTTTCCAGATTGTTGGTATATGCAGAATAAACACTATGAGCATCCCATGAGTGTCTTTTCTGACCTGCAGAGCAAAAGCATCTGCGGGTGATGGGTCTTATCAGCAGCAAAGAACACGACATGCGGACACATGCATACATAACTCACTGTGACTTCATGAGCACGCTCAGAAGACACGTGTGAACGCTGACAGTTCATCATATTAACAACCCATTACTGTAGGCGAGGGGTCGCCTCTACAGATCAACACAGAGATAAGAGTCAACAGGCCTCTAGTGGCCTTTATAAGTCCTAACTGAGGTCACTGCCTGGTTATGATTAATGATGCTTACTTCTTTCATGACACCGGCCTTTGTGAGAGAAGACCGGGGCCATAACTGAGGAGCAGTGTAATGCATGGTAACATACATGTTGCATACAGTATCCTGTAGATCAACAGGTTGCTCAGAGCTTATATAGAACTGCTCTATACAGTCGTGAGTCACTCTAAAACTACAAAAGCAGCATAAAAAAGATTTTCAATCTCTCAGGAATGACAAATATGGGGGGGTGGGGTTGCCTTGGCCATTATTTCTCACTCTTTAATAATGTGCACCTCCCTGCTATGGAGACTGCTAACCCCACAGCTCAACACCATCCTTTAACTCTTCTCCCATCTTCCTCCACAGCTACTTTTGTTTCCACCATATCTATTTGCTGTTTTGCTTCTGTGTTCAATTACACAAACAATCAGTAGATAAAATGGAAAAAAAAAAGAGTAACAAGTGTGGATGTGTGACCTGGAGGCTTTGTTTGTGTTTCCCAGTCACATGGTTCAGTTTGGGGATTTTTAAAAATACGACAGAGGCAACGGGGTGCTTAGAGCTTACTGATCCACGGCCGGTCTCTCGTAGATGTTAAAATGGACGAGGAGGTAAAATTATTATACGCTCAGAGAGTGAGAGGCATAATTCTGCATGCATAACGAGGCGGAGGGTCGCAAAATCCTAAAATGAGCTGTAAAACACAAGGAGGTAAAAGAGTTTCGAATAGATGATGCCCATGCGGAATATCTCAGTCCCAAACTTCTGAATATTATTTACTACAACCATTATGGGACTACAGAGAGGAAATTAAAATAATGAGGCAGCCCACTAGAATACTTCCAAAGGGAATTTACATAATCAAATGAATCTCTGCAGGAACTCTCTCTTCTTGAGAACAGAATGCCTCCTACAGTAGCTTCATACAGTCCATTACATTTTCTCTGGTTTCAGTAGAGAAAATGACCACATAGTAACAATAAGATGGGAAATAGACCAGAAAACAAACTCATGCATGAAAGCGGTTTAAGGGTTTCTGAAAAGCCCTGCATGTGAATGAAACTGAACACAGTTCATCGATAACAGTAGTCACAATCAAATGAATTGTGATTAAAATGGTGATTAAAAAAGTGATTAAAATGGGCAGCTTCTTAAAGGAAACAAGTTTGTCTCCCATAAAAAAAAGAAACTCGGTGTGGAAACGTTCAGCAACAATCCCAAGTTCAGCTCCCCAATGACCTCCCTCACATAAATACAGGAAATAACCCAGTTTAAGAATAGTTTTTAAGCTCCCAGAAGCCTCTATACAACACAAAACCCAAAGAAATTATGAGGATTTTGATAGAATTGTTTTGGGTTAAAAAGCATCTTTCACTGACTAAGGAAGAAATCAGCTAAAGGCAGAGAAATGTTGGACTAAGGGTTTATGCCAAAATGATCATTTTACTGTCAGTTCTAACGTGGTTTTCTGCATTTATGTAGGAGCATCTAAATGACTGAAAGGGTCCCATTAACTACATAATGTCACACAATCGTACGCACACATTTGCTATGAAATTAATTTGTAATTAATTAATCTAATTTTAAATAAATCACCAACTAAATATTTACTACAGCCACGTGTCATTTAGAATAACAAAAGAGCAGTGCTGGGTCAGGTAGAAAGTAGAAACAAGCAAGAGCTTTGCTTCTTTGGGTTTTCATGGAATTTACATTTTAACAATAAAATAAAAAAAAGGTGAAATAACAAGAGACTATTTTGTACCTTTGGCAGACAATAGTGGCTTAGATTGTGGTGCAGCAGGTAAGACGGACTTGCAGGTACATAGTAGGTTGGAGCTGTTATATTTATGTGAATTAATTTTACAACGTATCATGTATGTCGTTCTCCATTTATTCACGTCACAGAGGGATGGGAAGAAAAGAGCAACAAAAGCCTCCATCTTTTCTGCTTCATCTTCTCCCCCACCTGTCGCAAACACTTCCGTTTCCGGATCCGTTTCGGCGCATCGGGCGCCCCTCAGCTTGCCGCGCACATGCACTTAAAAAAACCGTGTTTGAGTACACACACATGCTTCTCACACACTTTCAGCCACATCATGTGGTCAATCATTCAGCACAGCAGAGAGGAGTACGGAGCAGAGGTTACTTCATGTATTCTTTATAAGATCTGTGATGTGTGCCTGTGTGAATGTTGGCCTGCAGCACAACTACCAGCACAGGGCAAATTTTGGTCTCGTGCATTATTTAGCAACACACTGACACACACACACACCCTTTCAAATAATTCAGCATACAATTTTCAAACAAGCGTGGATTGTGAATGTCCCTCAACTCTTCTTGCTGTGAAAAATTAATCTCCCCAACATCCTGAATTGTGTCAACCTTTCAAAATCTGCCTGTTAAACATGCGGATCAATGCTGTGCTCCCTTCTCGTTTACTGAACACCGCCTGCTGAGCTTTCTCCGTCTCCACTTGTAATGCATCCTCCCTGTAAAAATGGAACCGGCTTCTAATGATGCTGTTCAAAATGATTTACTTCTGAATGAATCTTAAAATAACTACTCGCGGTGGGTCGAGACCAACTAAACATGTTTCCATCGACTAATGTTCAGCTACCAAGACACCTCGGCAGGAAGACAGTCGGGGATTACGATTTGGGCCCCTGGCATGAACGGATATTAGAAAGTGGAAAAAGAAAAACAATGAGGATTTACTGAATAGGCTCAGTGAGTAGCCGCCTCCTGGAGGAGGAAGAGGAGGAGGAGAAAACCTTTATTCTATTTGTGAAAATGAAAATAATAAGGCATTTATGATGTTTGACATCTGGACCACATTGGACCAGGTCCTACTCAAAAACTACAGTATCTAGACTCTTTAAACCTGGACTGAAATACTCTACACACCGTGTAGATTCAAGTAAACACAGTTTCTGATTTGTGAAACCTTCTTTCCATTTGTGAAAATGAAAATAATAAGGCATTTATGAAGTTTTTTGACATCTGGGAGGAAACCAATACAATCTGGGTTATATAATGAGTTAAATAGCAGCAATATAAACCATGGTATAAACTCTATGCTGATTGGCTGCTAGGTGTGCATTATATTTGGATAATGGACACATGTAAAAAAAAATTTGGGTCAAATACCCTCATTGTTCTAAATTACTGCGCTGGCGGTGCAACTATTACCAACCGTAGCAACAGAAACTCAGAGCATATGACCACTACTAGCATAGTTACTTACACACCTGATTTGGGAGTTACGGTTCCGTTAACCTATTTGGTGAATCTGATAATGCATCACCCTCTGGACACACAAGCAGTAAGAAGTGCGCTTCCCCTTTCTATTTTACATAACATTAATCATCAAAATCAATCATCTCACTTGTCTCCGCTGCGGCTGACTGAGCTGCAGGTTCAGTCGGCAGGACGAGTTACCTTGGCAACGCTTCACAGCATTATGACAGACAATAAATAGTCCGCTCGGCCGCTTATTGTGAGAAACTTACAATTCTAACTGTCAAAACCCAATAAAACCATTAATAATTAGATTTAATATTTATTTATCTTGTAAGTGAGCATGGTAAAAGCAGGATAAGGCCCTTCAAGGTGTCCTTTATCCAAAACTGTGTTCGGCATCATCCATTATTTTTGGATAATGGACGCCTCGTTGAGCATTATTCCCTACATATATCAGCAATTATGCACTACTTAAGCCTCATCACTCATCAAGTAATCAGATATTCCATTTGCAATAAAACATAAAAAAGCAACATCTAGTAAAACAAACAAAGGCTTGGATAGGTCTAACGTGGATTTTTTTTTAACTGTCAAAAGATAAAAATTTAATTTCATTTTAATACTTTGATGTCATAATGTGTTTTTGGTTGCTCTTAATCCTGCTGTACACAATCTGCTTTACGTTTTCTGCTCCTTTAAAGCTATCGGGAAGTAGAAGGTTATTTGACACGTCACATTTTAATAAATGGCAGATCCCGCCTTAAAAGTTAGTTAAATTTATTTACAAAGGGCCAAATAAAAGCCTTCATTTTAAAACGAGTAGAGCTTTTTCCTGCCTCCGGCCTTAAATGGTTCGAATGTTGGGATGTGTGTCATGAAAATGCTTTGTAAGACAATCCAAAGCAGTTTTGTGATCTGGCTTGAGCTCTTACTGAAGGGAATCATAGATGTTCAGGTGGAAGACCATTCATATCTACACTGGAAATATGGCCAGGAAGGCAGGATTAGGCCACAGTTGTCAGGAAGCATCCGTCACAAGTCTGGTAGACGAGTATTAGTATGAAGCTCATAGAGTCTGGAAACCTCTGATTCACTCAAACAAACTTAGTACGTGAAGCTGCATGGAGATTTGATGCATGGAAACTAACAGGAAATGGAAGCCTTCTAAGCAAAGATGACTTAAAACAATACGATTCTGAGAATGCACTAGCAGCAATCACATCAACAAGTGGGCTTTAAGATTTCCATTTCTCCCACTGAGGCAGTGAGGTAGAAGACAAGCAGATGAAATTATACCACCTCTGCTGTGAACTGCATCATTATATCAAACTGTTATGAATCCAACTCAAGTAAAGACGTATAATAAAGAGTTTGTCTTTCTGCAGGATGCGTCAATGGCAACAGAACGAATTTCTCTCATTGTCACAGTTTCTGGTGAGCCTTGGATTTTCCTTTTAAACAATGGAGGACATTGTTTTTATAAGTGACAGACAGTTGCAGAATTCAACCCTACGACCCCTGAGAGCACAAAAGGTTGCAGAAGTTCAACAAATGATCCCATTTTTCCAGAATGTTTCCCTTACCTGTGCAGTAAAACGTGAGGAAGAAAAGAAGGAGGCCAGTGACCAGGTTCCCCAGGAATGTGACAACTCCACAGGTGATGCCTTCAGGAACCGGGTACACCGTTTCTATGAAGAGCTCAAAGAATATTGGCACGCTGCTGTTGATAAAGATGCCAACCAAGATGCAGGATGTGTACAGGATGGCTGTGAAAAAGCAAAACAAACAGGAACAGAATAAATATCATGTGTTATGAGAGTTTTCATGCAGCAGGTTATTCAGCAGGTCACCGTGTGAACCATTCTTCAGAAAGGTCAGCATTAGTGATTTGTTCCCCCGCACAGCGTCCTATCCTCCCCATTTGTTTTCAGCGCCACTGAAATTTATGATGAACGGTTATCCGGAAACATTTCATTTAGACTGTCGACCCTTCAGGTAGCAATTTACCAAAAACAGCACCAAAATACTGTAGGTGTTTAGAGAGAAAAGGCTCGGCTCTTCCACTCAATTCCACCAACACCTTCGTCTCGTCTGCAGTGTGACGTGGTTATCTGCTCATTTGTCAGTTTTGTCACTTTAAAATGAGTTTTTCTGGCTTACTTTATAATAACAATGTTTCTGTTCCACAGCTTCCATTTCAGAAATTGTTCCTTTGAGGCAGCAGGTGGAAAAAGCCAATAGTGGATGTGAGCTTAGAGCACATGCTATCCAGACTGGGTGGTGTTATTTTGGCAAAACAAGATTTTTTTAAATCAATTCTCTCCAAAAAAATCTAATAAATATGTTCACAACTACACAAATATGTGGATTAAGTCACAGAATAATCTAGAATGCCAAAATAAAATGCAAAATTTATTCATTTTAAGGCATTTATAAACAAGACATTTATGAAGGACACACTTTGATATATGCTCCCTGTCCACTTTAGGTACCACCTGTGTAAAAATAAATAAATAAATAAATAAAATAAATTAAAAAAAGGTACCACCTGTGTAATAACATCAAAACAAATACTTAAAAAGCTAAATAAATGACAGCAACCTAATTCAAGTTGGCGTATAGACATGTGCAAGATGAAGTCCCAAACCAAGCTTTAGAATAGAGAAGAGGGGGGATTGGAAAAAACTAAATAAAGCTTAATGAAGCAGTCAGCAAGTGAATGGGGGGCTTATATATATATATATATTTACCATAAATACTAAAATAAACAGCTTGGTCCGAGTTGCAGCCCTTTGTCAACAGGAGGAGAGACTTTTCTCCCAGTCTGACATGAAGTGCTGCAAAAACATTTGGATTCTCTTGCCACAGCAATTCAGTCTCAATTTATTTTGCAATACATCCCTGGCTTTAGTTTGCTTGCACACTCACTCACGCATTAAGATGCAAGTCATTCAATGGGTTCTACAATACATTAAAACTAAATTTCTTATTCTTTTTGCCAAAATGCACAGGTGTCCACATGGTAAACAGCTGGTCCCTGTGCATTGTGAGAATATTAAGTGTCTGCGCTGGCTGTGGCTGAACTGGGATGAACTGGAAAGGTTGTTGTTCAACTTGAACTGTTTGTAAAATGGTGAAATAATGTGCTTGCCGGCTTTATCGCCCAGTGAATCTGCGTGAGATATTTTATTGATCTGTTATATCCAGAACATCTCGTAACACTATTGTTTTCTCTACCTACTGCTTTTTTTTTAATGGTCCAGTTTCAGCAGAAATCCTGTGACAGACCTGCGTATGAATATAGAAATGCAGAGAGATGAGGTTATCACCTCTGGAGCATCATGATAACCTCCTAGAGTGCTTCAAATGAGCGCCCCATTAGTCTGAATGCCGCTTTAATCACAGAACCTCTGAGGGCCCTCACATGCTTGCAACTGGGGAATCCAGGCACCACATGGCAGCCATCAAAGGCAGCAGTTTCCCCTAAACCGCGTCATTTTAGTGCTAATAAAGCACTTTAAATCAAACGCCACCACCTCCGCAACTTTCTCTTCTTATTAGAAAAATCAGACTTAATGTTGTCAGTTCCCATAAGGTAACAGGAGATCCTCTGGAGGAGAGATGTGATAATCATAGAAGAGATGAGACTTGCCTGAGTGGTCTGAAGGGAAGGGAATGTTTTCATCTATATTAAGTATTTTAGCTTGGAGTCAAATGGTTGATGAGAAATAAATTAAGGGCGATTCATGGACATTTGTTACACGATGTTTTCTGTTGCTATCACTTCCTGAACTGTATTTTAAGATGTATAAAACAAAAACATCTATGAAATTTTAAAGCATAGTGATAAATTCTCTTAGCACACTATATTCATGTCTAACTTAAGCTTGAATCTTTATTTAAAAGTCATTTACATCTAAATTAGGAGGCGGATTTAGGAGAAAATGGGACTTTTTTTCGGTAGCAGCGTTTACGTGGAGCGATTCGGAGTCAATCGAACATCCAATCAGAATAAAAATGCATTTTACAAACGCGTCAGCTTATCCGATTGGCCTCAAAAAATCAATCCACCTGAGACGAGTGGGAGGCTTTTTACCATCGAATCAGCAAGAAAGAAATAATGGTGCAAGGAGACGCTATGATGACTCCTGTGGTGAACGTTGTTTCGTTAGGAGTATTAGGGAACACCGATGGCAGCAAAACAGTTTAAGCATTGTTGAGGGTTTTGTGGTAAAAAGGTTCAAATTAAATGTAGAAAAGCTTAATCTTTTTCTTCCAAACTGGTACACAAAAGGCGGCGCAAGTGTTTAAACCACTACACACATCTGATGCAATACTTTATCTCGAACATGTGTAGATATGCTTGCCCGAATTTCTGATCAGATTAAATGAAATCTGATAGGTGAAATATTTATTCATGTAAACGTGGATACTGTTAATCCTTCTACAGAAGCATATGCAGATTATTATTATTTGCTGTTTATTATGCTTTTAGGATCATCCTCCATTGGTTTATTTACCATTTATGTATTTGGCACAATCTGTATTTATCAATAAAATGATTCATTTGGTTTATTTTTCTTTTAATAACCCATTAACCATAGTGAGAAACTGAAAGCAATTTAATAATAATAATAATGTTTCTCCATGTGTCCTACAGATAACTTGTTAGGGTTAAGATAACCTTGCTCTGGTATAAGCAGAAGCTTTCTTGTCTCCTGCAGAAAGTGATAAAAAGTTTTACTTTCTCAGTGTTAAACTCAGTTTGCTCGTGTAAACTCTTCCAGGTAGATTCGGTGAAGCTGACTACTGCACAGATATCTTCAGTTGGCTGGAGGTGGGAAAGGCTTTTTTCTTTACATGAGGACAGATTGTCTCCCAGAGCTCCCCACCATATTGTTCATTTGGCCACTTCTGCTACATTTACGATTAACTTTGGTCATTTTTGCTGCTGAATTAAGGTCTACTTCATTGTAGGGTGAGAATACACAGATTTCTATCACAGAGTGACCAGGACACACCAGCAGACCGAGGCCCTGTACGGGATCTTGGTAAATACAAGGAGGAGATTAATGACTTGGCAAGGCCTAAATGTTCTCCAGCTAAACAAAAACAAAACTGAGCTGGTTGTTTTTGGAGCCAAAGAAAAACAATTTATTACATCACAGTTTTATTTTATACCTAAAACCACCAATCAGGCCAAAAATCTGGGTATAGTGATGGACTCAGGTCTACATAAAAAAAAACACATTAAGGGATTAACAAATGCAGCCTACTATCACAATGAGAATATAGTAAGGGTAAAAGATCTGATGTCATTGCAGGACCTAGAAAAATAGCCCATGTTTCCATGCTTTAGTCGCTTTGATTACTGTAACAGCGTCCTTACGGGTCATCCTAAGCTCAGACAACTGCAGCTCATTCAGAACTCTGCTGCTAGATTCCCCACTAATAAAGCGGACCACATCAGTCCAGTTCTGAGGTCTTCACACTGGCTGCCTGTCCGTCAAGGCTACAGTTCTGCTGCTGGTCTATAAAGCTCTGAATGGTTCAGGACCAACACAGATCAGAGACCTCTTGACCCAGTATGACGCTTCCAAAGCCCTCAGGTCATCTGCATCCGGTATTTATCATTTCCCAGAGTCAGAACGAGGCGTGCAGAAGCTGCCTTCAGCTTCTATGCTTCACATGTCTAGAACAAACTCCCAGAAAGCCTCAGATCAACTGAAACACTTAGGCTGTTTCTCAATTCAGAGACTGCACACTTCAAAGTGTGGATTCATAGACCGCATGTCATACTGGCGCGCAGAGTGCTGTCCCAATTCGAAGTGTGCTTCAGATCCACACTTCAAATGCGCGTTTCGTTTGGGGCTGAGCTAGCTTAAAACAAGTGTACATGCTATGTATCCTTCGTGGTCTCCAATTACCCAGAATTCATTGCACGCCAGATAGAAATGAATAAGCAGCATTTCACGGCCTATGAGAATGTTTTATAAATAAATATATAAACACGGATTTGTCCCAGTCGACAAGCGGGGACGGTAGTGTATCCTGTAAACACAAATTATTGTTATTAATGCATCAGACGAGGATTATTTGCCACGAGGAGAGCTCTTCTGGGCCGCCTCCTCCATGTGTTTGTAAGTTAAGGTAAATGAAAATAAACACTGAACTATCTGGCTTCATTTTCTGTCCTATAAAAGGATATTTTCATGTTGATCCCTATATAGATGATACACACAGCATTAGACATTGCTAGGCAACAGAGGACTGGAGCATTATGGGTAATTCTCATACAGTTGGGGGCGTCTCATTTTTAATGGGAGGAGCACTTTGCAGTACGCAGACTATGAAGGACACTTTGTGGACTATTGTAGTCTGCGTACTTAGAAATATGCAGTCTCTGAATTGAGACACAGCCTTAGTTTATTGAAATGCAGATTAAAGACCCACCTGTTCTCTGCTGCATTGCAGTGGTTTTTATTTGAAGACAAAAATGACTGAAAATCTAATAGTTTTTAATGCTAATTATTTAATATTCTTTACTTTTTCCTTTCTTGTTTTAATTTCAAACCATGCTTCATATTTTCTATCATTTTAACATTTCAGTAAAGCCCTTTTTCACGTTGAATGGAGCCATGCAAATACACCTGCCTTGTCTTTCAAACACATATCTATAATAGTTTCCTCCCTGAATTGTTTCTTTTCTCCTATAAAGAAATCTAAAAATCATTAAAAGACCCTCTCCTCAGACGGTTGCACTCCTCAGTAAAATATGTGTGCATGTGTTGCTGCTGAGCTTCCCACACTGGCATAATAATGGTCTTTGGCAGGTTTTGTTGTAGTGTCACAACACTCTTGTATGAGATGCCAGACAGACAAACATGGTTAGAGCCTGGCTGCATCAGGATGCCAATGTCTGGGATAAGATGATGTGAGACAGAAGGAGAGCAGTTCCAGGTCTGGGAGAATGATGATGGATTATGATGACTAGAATCAATGGTTCAGTAATACATGCTGATGTGCTTATTGGCTGGCAGAGGGAAATCCACTAATGTCCCTAATGAGCTCATCACTGACATCGATTGATGGATTGTCCAAGCTCAATGCGTATTAAATACCCAGTCCAGTCTGAGAGTGAGGTTTCTTTTAACCTTTTGACTCTGAACTCCAACACTCCCAATGAAACGGCAGTGGAACACATTTCAGTGCATTGAGGTGAAATGCAAATCATTTTCAGGTCAGCTTTGTGATGCAACCAGCCAAATAAAAAGTCACCTGGACTGGGATGCTGCTGAGGCTTACCTGCAGTGGAGGGGAGATGTGTAACCCTGCTCAAACAGGTAAGAGTAAACCAGGTAGAGGACAGTGAAGCTCCAGCCAACACCAGCACCAGAATCAGCTTCAGCATCCCACGGATAGAGTCTGCAAACCTGAAAGGGGAGCAAACAGGAGCGCATGTGTTTGAAAGAATGAAACAAGCTGAGAAAAGTGAATAAAAACAGAAATAAAAAGGCTTCTTTTATAAGCACAATGAATAATCTCTGATACCATTTCTGCCTCGTATCAACACATTACTGGGGACATGCCTTGTTTCATTCCCTCTCCCGCTTGCTTCTCATTGTGTCCGTTGTACTCTCATTACATGAGGAGACACCACTTGTAGAGTTGATTGAATTTGTCCCACCAGCTAAGCGGACAGACTGGAGGTTTATACAGTGATACGCTGTGGAAGAAGAGTCGTTGCGCCGTTCCCACAGCGCTCTCCAGAGCTCTTTCTTTCTAAATGCTCATAGGTCATTAGTTCCTTTCTGCTCTTCTGGGTATCCGCATGTATGCTTGAGAAAGATTAGATGGAGCCACAGACGCCTGTAGCAAACACAGACACTAATTATTTTTGTTTTGTAGCTTCCAGACAAGATGCTTGAGAAAAAGAGGACTGAAGTTGACAATTAACTGAATGCAAAAAATAAGACACGACCCACTGAAATGGCTGACTGGTTCAGCGAGGTTATGAGGTTCTGGTCTGTGCTGGGGGGTAGTGGATGAGGGAAAACATCTTCTGGGTGGATAATGAGAACATCTGCTCTTTGCACCTCCATGGCATTTTCAGATGACATTAGAGTCTCTTGGGTTTTTATGAACCGCCTGCACATCATGTTCACATGAGACGTGCTCTGAAATCATCCCATAAAACTGCAGTGAGGTGATAAACTTGGTTTTTCTTGAAGAAAACAGAGGATTTTTGCTTTCTCTTCACGAGGATGAGCTACTTCCTCTGGAAAAGCCCGAGGACCGAGCACTTGCCACAACAGGAAGATCCCATTTGTCCGCCTGCAGGCCTGAAATCTGCATCACCCATCTGGCACTAACTGGCTCTCATCCACAGCCCCTTCTAACACTCCTGATGCCAGAGATGGATGAAATCCTGCCCCTGCATCCTCCAAAGCTGATTTCTGATATTTTTTCTTTCATCCCAGAGTCCAGTTGATAAAAAGCTTGATCAATGACGGTCAAATCTGACACTTGTTTTACTTTTTCGGCATGCAAACGTTGACTTTTTTCATACTGGACTGCAGTTAACAAGGCTCAATTCTCTCTTTTTTTATATGAAGCAAAACTGAAGCTCAAATCTTAAACCTGCTGCAAAATGTTTGATGAACGCTGCACATAGGATCAAATGTTTTTCCATTAATGTCCAAAAGAATTATTAAAAACCAATTGAGTCACTGTATGAAAATGGGTTAATCCTTTTCCAATTGCCAAAAACAGGCCTAATGTAGGTTATTCCACTTCCACAAAACAAGCTTTTCATGCTATTTTTAGCAACATCTGCATGAAGAATTTACATGTAGAAAAAAGTAGAAATTTGTTTTTGGGTTTTTAAAGATTTGTGCCACATACACAAGTAAATATAGAAGGGCTTAACACAAGCAGGGTAAGGAGATTTAGTTTTATAGGATTTGTTGAATAGGATTAAGAAAAACTGAGAATGATATTAAACAAGAAAACAGTTTGCAATAAGCGTTTGCATATCTCCCGTAATGTAATTTCAGCGCCCTGTTTCATCGGCCATTGAGTAAAGAGGGTCATGTCATCTCATGAGGTAATGTCAAAATTGAAAGGTAATCTTTTACACTCCTCTAACAGGATTTATTTATAAAGATAGGATCATCCAAGTCATGTAGAATCAGATCCCATTTTCTGCTCTGTGCCTGTGGGGAACGATGAAATATCATCATTAGCATGATGCTATCATCTGGGCCTGTCTGCATTTTTAAAGAGGGACGTGCAGCAAATAACCAAAGAGACGGTTTTACATGGCGACCAAGTGATTGTCCCCGTTTGCTGGCAAAACAAATTAGGCGGGAGCCGATCCTCATTTGTGTTTGCTCCAACTCATCTCATTAAAAAGGAATATTGTGTAGCTCAGACCTCCATGACGTTAAGGAGAATTACCTGCTTCTATTTTCTGTCACCTCCCTTTTATTCACCCCCTACCCCCATCTTTTCCCCTCTGGCTAGCAACAGGAAGATAACAGGTAAAAGTTGGTTATTCTTTCCAGCCTCCTGATTCAGTTTAAAAAAAGGAAATAAACAACATGCAACACAATTAAACAGATGCTAGATAGATGCCTGTCATGTGAATATGACACTGGCAACACGAAATAGTTAAGCCTCTAAAAAGAAAGATTTTTGTTTTTAATTGATTTTTGTATTTAAGAGTAATTCCCACAGAAGTTCAGCATTACAGGAGTATAAGCCACTTAAAATGTGGATCTGCAATGCCTGCAGCACAAAAAGCCTTTAAAAGAGGAGATTTTCTGCTCCCTGCAGTAGACTCGCACATGCCTGCGCTTGAAGAAAGAAGGAAAACAGATTTTGGTATATAATAAGTAACAGCTGAATAATATCTTACATTTTGAAAGTGGTTGAAAGAAGAAAAAGGCTGCTTGTTTGATTGCTGTGAGCTTTCCTAAGATTACAGCTAGTGATCTCACTATGCAGCAATTTGATAAAGAAATGAAAAATCAAGAAACAGAATTTTTGTTTGAGCAGACAATTCAATTAAAGAAATTATAAAGAAATTATACTCTTTTACTGTGTTTCAGCAACTATAAAACATTTTTTATCAAAAGACCCTGTGTCAGGTTACATCTAGGGGCTCGGCTCACTATCAGTTTGGTGATACCTCATTAAAAATCTAGCTTCCTGTTACACAAGAGCATGAAGCAGCAGTCAAATCACTTATATCCTACATGTTTGGTTAAATACTAATAAATTCTCACAACTTTTAAACTAAGGATTCAGATTCTTGGCTTTGACTTTCCACACAAACGTCTGTCCCACAAAAACAAGCAAAGAAGAAACAAAAAGCCCATCTGAGCTTTTCAAAGTGCGTCTCAAAAGATGCTCAATGTGAGAACATTATCTCATGTTTTTGGCAAAAGATAAAAAAAACTGTGACGCCTTTATCCTTAAAGAGAGTCAGCAGTAAACAAAAGCAGCTTTCTCTCCCTTTAGCATCCTCTGCCATCACTTAGATGTAAACATAGCTGATCTAAGGACGATGCGGTCGTCTGTCTGTATCAATGCTTATTTTGTCAGCAGTTTTTCTAAAATACTGGAAACGAGGATATTATGGATGTAAGGAAAAAGACAAACCCTCCAGTATCATAATTGATATTAAACACTAAAGCCGTTTTAAACTTTAGTGCCCTTCAGTTTTTAAATTAAATTTGTTAAAGATGAGTTTGCTTATCAACTGTTGCTCTCAGGCATCAGTAATCAATCCCCGCACTGACTCTGGGTGTAATCTGCACCATAACTCAGCAGCCTGTTTACATATACTTTCATCCAGCGCTGTAAACGGATTCACTGATCAACGGTGGGAGTTATGGCTCATTTTCCTGATTACAACTTAGAAGAAAACACCAGGCCTGGTTGGCAGTGCTGATTGGGCCCTAGTTGGCAACAGACATTTATCAATCAGAACTGAAATGAATCCTGATAACTTTGCAGATCCCACACTTTCTCCATCTTCACACCCAGACTCCATTATCTGCTATGGTGGTTCCATTAGTATTGGTTTCCGTCCTATAACTGCAGTGTCTCTGAACTCGTGACCATGTTTCCAAAGTCCTTCCTCCTCCCAGCACAGTCTGTGTAAAACCATAAGTTTATAATGCTTTTTTAACTAGATCCCGTATTGTACTTTTATCTGTATTACCCCAAATTTCTGCACTCTATTCTAGATATGGTAAGATCAATGAGCAGGTATTACAGACTCTGAATGTATTATACATTTTAATGTTTTTTTTTGTTTTTTTTTAACGTGTCTTGTCCAGCTTCAAAGCAGCCAGAATGATGGTCTGGCTGCTGTACTGTGCTGAGCAAATTTGTTCTCTTGATAATCATAATTCTTTATTTATTTTTAAGTATAATGTTTTTCTTTTAAATGAACTTGTTGCTGGACCGACCAGAAAAGACAGAAG